>VUYV01000331.1:777253-843310 GCA_008711295.1 Anarhynchus alexandrinus | reverse complement strand
TTACCTGGGACAGGACACGAGTGATGGGGACGCACGCCCTCTACCCGGACTGGAGCAGGGACCTGCCTCCCCCTTGCACGTCATGGCACTGGGAACAGGTAAGTGCTCAGGGCAGTGAGGAGGAGGTGGAAAGTCCTCCCTCGTGCACGAAGGTCTGGCATTGACCGTATCTCCTGGCCACCCACCCCAGGGCTACACCAAGCCCAGCTCCGACTCCCTGGTGGAGCCCATTTGGACCATCTTAAACTGCAGATGAACAACCAAAGCACTGCTGAGGTCAGCGGGGCTGTGCTGAGAACGGGCTTGGGCTGGTGTTCAGGGGGAGCAGAACGGGGCTGGACATTGGCACCCGGGAAGGAAAGAGAGACTGAGCCTGGAGGGACGATGCTCGTCATTATGGGTAGAAATGGAAACAGCCCTGGGGGACAGCAGAGGTGTGAAACTTCTGATGCTGACTAGTGTCTACCTGCGTGGCTGAATGATCTGCTGCTCTGCAGGTGGTCCTGGCGCAAATCGCTTACCCTCACCCAGCTGTTCCCCTAGGCGAAAGAATTAATTGAATTATTTTGTTTTGATGGCCCCTCTGAAGCAAGCTGACTGCAACCGCTGCTGACCCACCAGCAACTGCCAGGTCAGTAGAAGACTCTGCCAGGTTGGGGCAGGGCCCATTTCATTCCAAGTGTGCAGATATGGAAATAAAGAGATTTCAGACCCTGGGTGCGAGTTGAGTCTTAGCACATATCACAGTACAATGAGCCGAGGTCCTCACTGGGGCCTCAAATGAGCTGTTTGCTTTGTATTCCCCCTCCCCTTGCGGGCTGCGAGCCCCGGTGTGGAGTAGCACCGCACACCTTCATCCGCTGCGCATGTTTGGCAGCTGCTCGTGAGCAGAATGTAGCCCCCTTCTCTCCCTCAAGGGTTTCCCCTATGTTTGAAGCTTTGCTGCGGAGCAAAGAACATCAGCAGTGTCTTTCCTGAGAAGAAAACACGTAGAGTGGTTTGTATTTTTAAAGGCGAGAGTCTTGCAATAAATTGGGATGGATGATCAGGTGCCTACACTGATAGCGTGGGTTTGGATCAAACACGCCTGGGGATAAAGGGGTTTTGGTGTTGGATATTTTATTTTTTTTTTGCTCAGATGTTAGCCTGCACCCCAGAGAGAAAATACACTGGCTCCGTGTCATTACTTTAATTGGACTGATCCTCTGCAGACGCCATTTGGAGGCTGATGAAAGATGGGGAAGGGGCTGGTGCTCCTGCTCCGCTCGCACACAATGGAGCACGCGGGACATGAGAGGCTGCCGGTGCTGCGCGCTGGCTTTCGACACCACATCTTCCCCCGGGGTCTTTTACAGAACTTGCAGATCATTAAAAAGCCACATCAAACAGCGTTTCTTCCATTTAAGCTTCATGACAGAAGCCAGTCCATGGTGTTGAAACCCAGCTGGGAGCTGCTGGGCTACAGTGGAAAGAGTTCCTCAGGGGAGTCCTCAGCTACCAGCAACTTTCAGGTTTTTCAGCTGATAGAAATGCAGGAGGAAACCCAGGTGGTGGCATCGGATCGCTGTGCTTCAGGGTAGTGTGGCTGATTTAACCGCTTCATCAAGCAAAGCCAGGCAAAGCTGGTATTTTTGAGAGAAGCAGGTTGCTTAGTGGTTTTTTTTCTTTAACCAAATCACGCTATCAGTCCAGCTCTTTGAATCACCCAGAGACTATCCTTAAAAGAAAACAGCAATGACCTTAATTTATTTACTTTCAGGCAACTTCTGTACATAAGGGTGGGGAAATACAGATTTTATTTAAGCATGCACAGCAAACAGTGTCTTTTTTTCCCCCAAAATAACTTTTAAAACCAGAACTGCAATAGATTTGGGGATTTTCTTGAAGAAGCTCCAGGTGCCATGGTGCGTGTGCGTCTGCGCAGTGCCGCTGCAGGGATGTGTTCCATCGCCTGGACTCAGCTTCCAACTCCCTTCATGCTTAGCTGAGGCTCAAACTCTCCTGCTCGGTCCTTCCCAGGTCCCCTTCTACAAAAGGGTGAAGCTGAAGTCTTTGTTTCCTGATGCTCACGGTAGAGAAAAGGCCGATATCTGAATTTTAAAAGTAGGGCAGTGAGAAATACACGGAGAGGCGACGAGAGGCATGGCAACAGCCTCCCCCTGAAAGAGGAGAGTCAGGCATTCAATTACTCCTGTTGTATGTGCGGTCCTGAGAGCCAACTTTCCTTTTCCCCTCCTTGGATATCACCTCCAAACACGGGGAGATGCCAAGGACTTTAGCTTTCCCAGTGTTTCAGCGATGCTAAAAGAAGCGAGGTGAAAACTCTGCCTGTGTCAGCGTTCCCGTAAACCTGCCCCCACCGTGCCTCAATGTAGGGGACCTGAGGCAGCCCAGGGAAACCTGCAGACAATGCCTGCTTTGTCTACCTCCCTTCTCCTCGGGCGCCGTGAGATGCTGAGTCCAAACATTTAACCACAAAATGCATTAATTACCGTCCAGCTCCCCGGGGTAAGGACCATATGCCAGTAACCAGAAGAAAAAGCATGCTATTGCATGGAAAGTACATCGATTGTTAAATGACTCCAAGCTGCAATTACTGCCGCTAAAAGTTCTTGATTAACATTTCCTAGAAACATTTAGTCCTCCAACCTCTGTGCTTGGAGCAGTGTTAACTTGGACCATGCAAAAGAGGAGCGACCCAGAAATTGTGGGATGAAGTCACCTTCCCACATAATGATACGGGATGTGTCCTCTGCTCCTGTAATTCTGCCTCAACCCACAGCAGAGAGCTGTTTTCCACTGTATTTTTCACCAGTGTCAGATGTTAACCCTGGGTCTGGTTCCACGCAGCGCTGCGTGTCCTCAGCTGCTCACTTCAGTGCCTTGTGGGACCAGCTCCGTCAGCCTGCAGTTAATGCTAAAATTTGGCATCCGCCCCGGATGAAAATGAGCTATCTAGGGACAGCTGGTTGGGAGTTACAGCAAACTGCAAACAGTCTGACACAAGCAGAAGTTTGGTTTCCCCCGCACTCCCTGTAAATCTGGCGGGCTAACAGCCTCCGATCAGCTTCAAAAACAAACGCTGCTCAACACAGGGGTAATAAAATATGAATGAGCAATATCAGCAGAACAAAATACTCCGTCCTTGGTGGCAGGTGATGGATGGAGCCCAAAATCTCGCTTGGTGCCTGGACGGGAGGCTTAAGGAAATCGGAGTTTATGGGGTTACTCTGCTAAAGGGGCACCATCGCAGCAGAGCATTTGGGACACGTGGTCTCTGGGCCTGCGGTCACCGCTCTTCCGCTTCAAGTCTCCAGGGAAGGACTTTGCAGCATCCCAGCCTGTAGACAAGCCCAGGAACCCGAATTAGCATTGGAATGAGAACGCTGGTATTTTTAAACCAGGGCGTGTCGTTTCTGCCTTTCTTTTAATAGGTGTCCGTGGGCAGGTTCTTCTCGCAGCTTCATCCACCATCGCTTTAAAGAGCTATAATGAACCCAACCATCAGGCCAGGCTCTCGTGTCCAGCCGCAGCCGGCGATGGATGGTCCAGCGAGCTGCCATGCGGCCTTCTGCCTTCCAAACCTTCCTCAGCACCCTTTCTTCTCGAAGCAGTTTCATTATGCTTAAAAGCTGAGATGTTGATACAGCACGCGGTCCTGCTGAGCTGCGACATGACCTGCGTGCTGAGCTCCCCCAGTGCCTGAAAAAACCCCTTTAGAAATAAAGAGCCATTTCTGAATGCCAGGGTCAATGCGGCAGCGAATTCCACCGGCTGAACGTGCACAGCGAGGGCCGGGGCAGGAGAGCGCTTGCTTTGATATCTTTAACATCTGATGCCTCCAGTTTCAAAAGCACTTGGAAAGTTTGAGATGGAAAATTGCTGCATAAAGGCCAAAAGTGCTAGAGAAGTGAAACAATAATATGCTGTTCTGTGGCTCTGCCAAATGGAAATAAGCCTTCTCAATACAGCATAAAATAATATAGAGGGAGTGACCTACTGATCTAAGCATAGGTGGGGGGGCCAGAATTGCTTTGTTCTGACTCCCTGACTCGGTGCAAATTTAGCTTTGAATAAGTCACTTAACTTTTCTGACTCATTCCTCACAGCTGTAAAAGGTGGGTAATGCTCACTTCCCTATGGATTGTTAGGAGGGCTGGTTATTTATTTTGTATAGCTTGGGCAAATTAATTCTAAGTATTATCACAAAAAAATCTTCCAGAATAACATAAGCAGCAATTACAGAACTAGGAAAGAATCGAGAGCTTTCAATGTTCAAAACCCTTCTGAGCATCATTAGAGAAAGAGGTTTCATTTGAATGGGGAGGATGAGGGGTTTAGTAGGTGCCAGCTGGAAACCAGGAAAATGTCATCTAAAAGTAAAATAACTGAAAAGATATTAAGCAACAGACGAGACTGGTGCAGCTGGATATAAATGAAATAAGCTAGCTATTAGCTGCTCTGCAAGATAACAGCATGCGAACTCTTTTGTTACAGAAGAAATTCACTGGTATTGAAAAAACGGTGCTGGCAGCTCCTTTGTACGGCTGGTAAAACATAGAAAAGCACAGAGTGCCTCGCAGACCTCAAATTTGTTGCTCTACACCTACCTTTAGCGGTGCTGTGGGAGAGCTATTGTACTAAAAACACTGCCTTTTCAAAAGCAGGTGGTTCTTTGCTTTGGCGAGGCTTATAAAGTATTTCAAGTTTTACAAAACCCTGTGATTTTGAAACTTTTGGCAGAGGAGGATGGTGAGGCACGGAGAGGAAGGCTTAGTCCTCGGCTATAGGGGAGTATCTGGCTCACCATTCCTCATCCTGGCACTGCTCAGCCCCAGTTCAGAGGACTCAGCTCTTGCCTTTCCCAGCAGACACCAAATGAGCAGCAGAGGATAACAATTTCCCCCTGCCAGTGTGCTGCAATGGCCTTGCAATAAAAGCCTCCTGTTACTCGTTCCTGAACCTACTGGGGATATTTGGCTCAACTGGTATAAATTTCTTATTCTGCCATGTGGAAAAAATGAACGTAAAGCCCCAAACCTGGTGCTTGTGGAAGGTCTCTGTGACAATCCCATTTAAGGGAAATGTTTTTCCCTCCCATCTATCCCACCCACGCTCTAACGAGGGTGTCCTTTGTGGTACAGGCTGCAATTAATTTAAGGGTGGTTATTCAGGGAGGTTCCTGGACAGGGCTGGACTACACGGTCCTGCCTTGCTCCCAGATCGGTTTGGTTACAGTGACACACCGATTTCCAATTTAGACTGTCCCACCCCATGAATCAGCGAGATTCCTTGGACTCTCTGTAAAACAAACAGAAAAGAATCTTCCACCGACTCCCAGGAGTCCGCTGAGCTGAGGAGGGCTGCACAGAAGCTGTAGGAATCGGAATGAAAAGGACTTTGTCACATCGGTTGCCCAGCCCTATCGGCACCGGGAGAGGGGCCGACAGCAGTTTTTCCTGCTCTAGATGAACAATTCAAGGGCATTCAAAGATGAAATTTGCTTAAAGACATCCGGTTATGCAGAACCGAGGGTAGTAAAATGCCTGGAGAGATAGGAGGTTTTGTTATTACCAGCGAAGACTCCGTTGGTAACCATTTCATGCGGAGCCATTTCTGGCTGCACGGATGCATTTGGGTACAAATTAGAGGGAGGCTCGTCCCAGCGCCGGGTCACAGACGGCATTAAAGCAGTAGAGGCGGAGAGCTGCGTCTGCGAGTCGTTCGATGCCACCTCGGGGTATCCCACAGCCCCAGAGCATCCTACCCTGGGAACGGCTCTGCCGAGACGCTCAGGTGCAGCTGAACTCAGACTATTAAAAATAGAGTCTGAGCTCCCGAAACAAACGGAAGGACTGGGAGGGAGGGCGGGTGGTGCCGAGGTATAAAAGCCGCTCTGTTCGCAAGGGCTGGGGCTCCCGCAGGCATGAGGTCGCATGGGGAAAAAATGTGATCGCGGGCTGCGTGCCGCCTTGTGCTATTTTGGTGAAGAGACTGGAAAAAAGGGCCAACGGTTTAATTTCCTTCCGACGTTTCGCCCGACTCTCCTGCGCGCTCCTCTGCCCAGCTCCTCAGTCCCTGACCTTAATAGCGAGGGAGAAACTAGGCTGGATCCCTCCTCCTCCCTACCTCTCGAAATAGATATTTTTTTTTCCCCAGCCAGGAAAGAAACTATTTCTGCTGCTCTGCCCCGTGGTGAGGCGGGTCCGTGAGGGGGAAGCGTTTAGTTTTGAAGCTTCTCCCCGCAGGCGAGGCGGGCTGCGGCCCCGGGGCTGAGGTGATGGCGGCGGGGAGGGGGGGGGCAGACACGACGACCTCCTCCCTGGGCCTCCCAGCGCCAAGGCCCGGCCTAAGCAGGCCGCTCCCACACGTTAGGTCATCGGGAACCGCACCAGAAGCGGGCCTCACCCCGGGGATGTCCCCAACCGCCGCGGGGGTGTCCCTCCACCGCTCCGGGGCCGCCCCCCGGTCCTCCCCGCCGGGGCCACCCCCCCCTCCCCTCAGGCGGCACCGGGGCCCGCCATGGAAACCGTTGCCCCCTCAGCGCAGGCCCCGCCTCCCTCAGCATAGGCCACGCCCCCCCTCGCGGCTGACCACGCCCCCCGCTCCGGCCCCGGCTGGCGGCTGGGCCGCTGGGGCGGGGCCGGGCGCAGTCGCGCGCAGGGCGGGTGAGGAGAGCGGAGAGGAGCGGAGCGGAGCGGCGTCGCCGTCCCGGCTGGTCAGCGGCGAGAGGCGGGCGGAGGTCTAAGAAGCATGGCGTTGTCCGTGCCGGTTAACGGGCTGAAGGAGGGCGACAAGGAGCCCGTCATCGAGCTCTTTGTCAAGGTAAGGCAGGCAGGCAGGCAGGCGGGTGGGTGGGTCCGTCCCGTCCGGTCCCGTCTCGGCGCCGCGCGCGCGCTCCGACCGTTGGGCGCCCCCTCCCCCAACCGCCGATTTTCCCGCTCCAAGTTTCCCTCAGCCGCTCCTCTCCGCCGGGGTGGCGGGGCGANCGGTAGCGCGGGACTCTCCGCAGGGCGGCTCCGGGGCGGGCTGCGGGCGACGCCCCGTCGGGTGGCGGCGGCGGCGGTGGTGCGGGGCCGCCGCGCACAAAAGGGCCCTTCGGCGGGGAGGGGAGTGCGGGGCTGAGTCAGTGTGTACAGATGGAGCCGGGCGATAATGCGAACCGCAAATAAGTCACTGGGGGAAAGTGTGCCCGCCTGTGCCTTTGCTGGAAAATTCTTTGCCGAGAGCTGGTGCGTTGCAGGGCGGTGGGCGTCGGGAGCGGAGGGGAGTAACAATACATCGCCCTCCGCTCTGTGCCCGGGGCGGTTAAAGGCAGTAAAAATACGAGTTACTTTTCACTCAGTCCCCTGCCTGAGAAGTTTAACTTTTGCGTCAGAAACCAAACATGTAAATGCATCGTGAGTTTTTCCTCCAAACCAGAAGAATGAGCGTGTGTTGGCTGCCCTTATCTGGCAAAGATACCATATGGTATCGCCACATGTTTTGCATTCATGTATCGCAGTATGATGCAATATTTTACATCTTCTGGGGCTCTAGTGGTGCAGCATCTTCCTTTTACTTTGTATCAAAAGTGCAGAGAGTAAACTGTGCTAATCTTTTCTTTCCGTGCTCAAACTTACTTTGAAAAAAACCTCTCTGGAAACAAGGTTTTTTAATTTTTCAGATGAAGTTTCTTTATGTTGAAGTGAGAAAATAATGGAAAGCCTTCATCTGAGATCTTGGGAATTGGTTAGTATAAAAGCCACGATGACAAACATGAAAATTTCCAGCAGACTAGGTAGAGCTTTATAAACAAGTTATTAAATATAGATGTTATTTGTTAAATGATACTCTGAAAATACTGAATTTCCTCTGTTTTGGACTTTTTAGTAGTCTCGAGAGGCAGTAATGGGACCCAGGGAAAGCACTGCAGTGGAGGATTCCAGACCTGATTTTAGTCAGAATTTAGGTTCTTAGTGTAGAGGTTAGAACTTTACTAGTACAGCAATTAAGTTACAGATTACTTTGAATTATTTATAGCAGTACTTCTTTAATATAACATGCCAATTTATCTTCATCTGTCCTAACGTTCGTTGGCCGATTTTTCTTATTTTTAAACAAATTAGAACAGTGATGGATGGCAGAAGGATTCGGGGGCAGGGGAAATAAGCTTTGTGGGCCTGTTTAAAGAGGATATTTCATGCATGAGGAGTAGCATGCAAGAAAGTGTAAAATTAGTTGTGAGAAAGATATATTGATTCTGATTAAATCAGTATTGCACATATAAAGATGTTAGGCTACATGAAAGGAAAAAAGGTACTTTTTCAGTCCTTTTCAATCAAAACTTCCTTATTGGCATGGATTTAAGGCGGTTATATTTGGGATTATCAGTGAGAAGTATCTCCCTCAAGGAAGCCTTTTCCCAGTGTTATGAATGACTGCTGCAAGCTGTATACTGTCTGCCTTTAGGATAGAGTTCAGGTTAAAAAAGAAGTCATTCTTGTCTGCCTTTGTGATATTCAGGTAAAGGTTATTTCCCTGTAAAATCCTGCAGAGGAGTAACAGCCCCCACCCCAGCAGAGAGACCAAAAGAGTTGTTTCATCTGGGTGTTGCCACCTGTCCCACACTTTATTGAAGCTGTTCAGTATTATCGGAACAGTGTTTTTGTAAAGCTGATAGAAGTCTTGTTTGCTGCCTGCCTCATTAGGATGGTCACTTCACAAAATGCAAGCAGAATATTTATTCAATAAAACTAACAGTGTCTGTCTAGAAGAGCACCGCATTTTGATTTAGTCTTTTTTTCCCCTGTAAGTGGGGAGCTCAGTGTCTGCTTTTGTCTGTTGCACGGTTTTCACCTGGTTATGGGTGCAATCTAGAAAAAGTCTGAAGTTACGGTGTGAATGTTGGAACAAGATTTTGCAATGTAGATAATCACTTTCCAAACAGTATATGGGGTCTCGGTTCTACCTGTGCACTGTTAGTCAGCGAAGCTTTTAAGATAGAGGTAGTGGAAAGACTTCTTGACCAAAAAAGAAATCTCTGCCAAATGCCTGCGGCTGAAGGGCGGTAACTGTATGACCTGCGTACAAAGGATTGTAGCAGCCAGACTAAGATGAAACAAAGGTAGGGATTAAAGCTTGAGAAACAAACCTGTGAAGCAGGAGAAACTGTTTGGCTTCATGCCCAAAATGTTGGGTTTGAATCTTATTAAATTGCGATCAGTAACAAAATAGGATGGGCACAGCATGGGGAGGAGCGCACACATGGTTAGGTTTCAGTT
The DNA here is from genome assembly GCA_008711295.1 of Anarhynchus alexandrinus. NCBI lineage: Eukaryota > Metazoa > Chordata > Aves > Charadriiformes > Charadriidae > Anarhynchus > Anarhynchus alexandrinus. The sequence continues at coordinate 834,047 of VUYV01000331.1, read as the reverse complement.
ATGAATAACTATATAGGGCTGTTTGTCACTAGCAAATTGCTTTGGTTTATTCAAGAAGACAGTGTATCAGTCTGCTGTACCTTGTATTTTCATAGTCTGTGATAACATATGTGCAGAATTAGGATACTTAGGTAAGAAAAAGGGTTACAGTGCTGAAACTGAGGTGAATGATCTGTTTCTTGGTCTCATATAATGAGTTGCTTCAGCAGCTTTTTCATTACAGTGCTGGTGGGCTGCCTGTGATCTCTTTTAAACTAAGTGTAAATATTTTTCAAGTCTTTCCTCTGAGAGCTGATTAGGAGAAACTAGTGATGTATCTGATTTAGTTTAGTTTCCTCATGTGTTCGCATGTTTTATTAATGAAGGAGGCCCACTTCCATTGTCTAACAGGAATATTTTTATATGCCCTAGTGACATTTTAGAGCAGTGAAGACTGCATTGTAATGAATGTGCACGCAGAAACTCGAGTGTTGTGATCTGAATACAACTCATATAGGCCACTTGCAATAACTGCAATTTAGTTGATTGTGTGTGGATTTTTATTGTAAATAAAAAGTGTGGTGGACTGACTTGGTCAAACAGCACCGCTCATCTGTGGAAACCACAGGGCAGAGCTTACAAAACTACTTGTGCAGTTTCTTTATGACAGTGTACAAAGGAGATGGGGATGGAAGCTGCCCAAAGCTCAGGCCTTGGTGTACTACAGGGCACTCGGTGATTGCATTCTTCTTATAATAACAAGGTGAAGACACAGGTGATCAACAAATTTGGTATTAAAGAAAAAAAACAACAAATTCAACAAAGAAGAATTTCGTAGTCATATATCTGTTGGCATGAAACGAGTTATAGTAGATGTACGTAACTATTAAGGAAGGTGCTCTCTTCAACTGTGTAACGTGTATATACTTGCAAATTAATTAGACCTTGGATTTCTGGCAGCTTTCAAATAAGACGTCATTGCGAAATTGGGCACCTGTTTTGAAAACCAGATAGTGTCTACTATCTGTTTACCTGTGAATTTTACTGTCAGTAGAAAAAAAGCTGTGATTTAACATTTAATAACCACCCTACTCTAAAACACTCCCAATGATTGTAACAGAAGCTTGTCTACATTTTTGTATATCTGAATTAAACAGAAATTTGGCAGGTGAACTGTTTGTCTTCCGGGATCTAGGTCCGTTTTGTTCAGTTAAATGTTGGAGCCCGTGGCAGGAAAGGGATGTGTGCATCTGCGTCTCTAGCAGTGGACTTGGTATTAGCTCAGGGCTGGGTGAGAGGAGGAGTGTGATTTGTCTGAATTGCACGCATTCAGGTCTGCCTTTGTCTTGCGGTTGCTTGTTGCCTGTGAGTATCCTTACGTAAGCTCTGATGTGTCATTCTGGAGTAGTCTGGCTGCTGTGTATCAGTTTATAACAAACCATCCCATGGTCTTGTTTGTCATCACTGGGGTGCGGGGGTTGGCAACTGCAATATATCTGTAAAATTAAAAGGAACATCAGTATAAGGAAATAACGAGACTAGTGACATGCAGTGTGGCTTCTCTGAGATAGTCTTGTCAGGGGCAGGCTTGTCACTTGATAATCTTATTAGGTAAGTCTCCTCCTTACGCACGAGATCATCCTTTGGAGGTTTTGATGTAATAACCTCAGCACCTGAGAACTTTCTCAGTCTGCCTTTGATACGTGTTTGGTATAGATAGCAAAATTCCATGGGTGGCATATTTCTTGTGAGCAAATACTGGAGTATTGTAAAGGATCCCTTTATAAACTGAGGCATAACCATCTTGGTATATCCTGTGCTTCCTCGGTAGAAATCAGGCCTTTTCCTCCTTTGGCCAGCAAACTATATTCCTTTAAGTGCTACTTGGGAAAGTTGTTATAGCCAGAAACCTTCTTGGCTTTTTCATTTGAATCTAATTGCTAATACAGAAACTGGTGCACTTGGTACAGTATTGTTTACAAATACAGAGCTGGTCTCAAGTGTAAATGTTACTTTTTTTTGCAAAACATTGGAAAGTAAGCTTAACAACTCCTAGCAATCATTTTCAAAGGGATTACACAGATGACTTAGCTTTTTTCCAGTCAGAAATTGCTTCTGAATACACTTCAGCAGTAATGGTTTTATTCACTGACATCTATCCTCCCCTTTTCAATGATTAACAGCTAGACAGTGCACTTAGATTGTCAAGAGAGCTTGTGTTTTACTTTGCAGTTGAAAGATGTCTGACACTCATGCACTTTTCCTCCTTTCCCCACAAAGTGGTCTGAGAACTGGCCAAGTTCCTGAATTTCAACTCATTGCCCTTTACAGCCTGCTAATCTGCCAGCTGGGATTGTACGGTCATCTGCGGTGGTGCTCCTGAATCCTTTGCTCCATGGTGTACAAGTGCTGTGTATCACAGATGCATTCTTTGAGCATAGATACTGCTGTAAGAGACAAATCTGTCCTCAGTTTTCCCAGATGGGAAATGTCTCAGGTTGTGCATTGAAGGCTTGAAGGGGAAAGACGAGCCTGGGTATCAGAGCACGTATTGTGGAGCAAACTTTAGGGCCTGGAGCCTCCCAAAAGTCAGGGGTAGATGCACATCAAGGACTGGAGCAGTCCGACTCTTGTTCCTGATGCTTTGTATGTCAGTCTGTCATTGTGTGTGTGTGCAGTAAGGAATTCACAGAAGAAGGGAAGCGTATACATAACACAACACCAAAGTTCTTGTGAAAATATTTGAAGAGAATGAAGATCCTCTTAGAAGAGATGTCTTGTCTGTAGGTAATGATAGTCAAATATTGAGAAGTAACATGCAGAGAGGAGGAACGTTTGTGTAAATGCAGTTTCACTGTTAGGAAGTGAGTCGGAGGATCTGATAATCTTTCAGTGGGCAGCACTGTGACAGTATGAGCATCCTAAGAAGTTAGTAATCATTACCCTCGCAGCCTGAAGTGACTCAGTGTCACTGTCTAGTCTTGCACTGGTTATCCTGACCTAATCTTATGGAAGGAAGCAGTGAGGAAAGAGAGAGTTCTTTGTTTGAAGAGTGTTACTGTCTGTCTTAATGTGAGTAGGGTGAGCAGAGAAGTAGTTGGTTCTGGAGCTGAACTTGTGAGTTTTTGAAGGTTGTGTTGTCTCTTACAAAAATCTGTGTTTGGAAGAGTCTGGTTGGGGAATTCATTGAACTTCTGGCTAAATAGTAATCTATGTACTTTGGAAAACGACTTTTGTACTCTGAGATTGCAAGTTTGATTTTTAAAAGTGTACATTGGTTAAAAGGGACAAAAAGAGCTGTTATTTTCTCACCAGCGTGAGCATGTTCAGATTCTCTTTTAAATGAGACCTTTATTGCGATGTGTCTAACACAAGGCCTACAGACTTTTATAACAGTGCCTACATCAATTCCAAGTTCTGGCCGGGCTAAACATACCACTTAGAAATCCAGAAGAACTGCTTTTAAGATTGGATAACTGTACTTGGCAGTAATTGGACTTGTTTTCTCTTTTTTTTTTTTCTGGTAGATGTTCTCTTTTGCCCTGCAACTGATCATCAACCGAGCAGTCCAATTCTATAAAACTTTAACCAAACAGCATGGGAGCAAGAGAGGTGGTTTTGTCTGCCAGTGTAGATGCTGAGTTTGTCTAAGACAACAAACTTTAATTAAGATGGCGGTTGGTTGCAAGTTGACTGTCCATGGAAAAATAATTTACATCTGTACTTGTTATCCATCTAATTTAATTTTTATCTTCAAAGTTCGTTGTAAATAACCCAGAACAAACAACTTATTGTCCTAATAGAATTAGGATGCCTAATTTTTTTTCTTGCATATTCTTCACTTTGGAATGATATAGTTTCACCCATAAAATAGATGCTAGGTACTCATTCTCTGCTCACTTGTTGTATTATGAGTTTGTGAACATTTTAACAATTAAAACCTCCAAACCCAAAATCATTTTGTTGCCTTGATATTAGTTTAAATAGACCTTTGACTTCGGGAACTTTAAATCCTTTATTTAGAATATTTTTTTCCTAAAAAAGATAATAGTTTTTAAAAAACTTGTTTTGAGTTGTTTGTTTTTTTTTTTTTTAAATTCAGGTCAAACATGCATTTGTGGCACAATCTGATTTTTAGGGCTCTGAATGCTGTGTTTGTTTATGCTGAAGGGGAAAACATAAGCTAAACTGCTATTAATTACGGATGTCTTTGTGTGCGAGTTCTCTGAGAGTTCAAACTTATTCCTTGTATTGTTGGCCAGACAAAGGGCAAGGAACTTTACACGAGGAAAGGAAATGACTTAGTTCTGTACACTGAATATCCATATTAGGTATAAACTAAATATAGGAGTGTAATCCAGGAGTGAAGTCATATCTGTATATTTTCATGAGAAGAGCTAATGAGATCAGTCAGTGCTACTGGATCAGCTTCAGAGTTATTTGGCTCTGTTAAAGCATTACTATTTTGGCGAGAGTTTGATGGTCTGTACTTTGGAGAGCTGCTTTTCTTAAATAAAGGAAATAGCTTTTTACGTGGTTTTGTCTAAAAATAAAATCAAAGCAAGCATAAGTATATTTCTGTAGTCTTTCAGAGTGATGTATTAGCCGCCCTAGTGAGACATGCTGTACTGGAGCTTAATGAGATAAGGCAAAATGTCCCGAAGGAGGAAGTTCTACTCTGCAAGTGAAGAACTTGGATACCATCTCCCCAGGGATGTAGAATACATTCATAGAGGTGCCTTTTAGTAACCGAGTTCCACACTGCTTGCGTTGGAACCAGAAGCAACAGAGAGCAAGCCTTCCTCGAAACCTTTGTGCTCTAGCTGCTCTAAAATAAAAATTCCAGCACCAGTTTCAGTCTAAGACAATGTTTTTCCTTGCTAGAGCTTTTGAATGTGCTGTTAGCAGGGGGTACAGGTTCAAAACTGCAGCTCTCTTTCAGTGAGTTTTGAGAACTTGAGCAATTTCTTTGTTCATTGGCACATTCTTCTGTGGACATTGCTGTTTGCATTCTAATTTGGAGGCAATTAGTTTTAGCTGTATTCCTTATTTTATCAGAATTCTGAAGCTCCCAGGTGATTGCTTTTGGGCAAGCTTTTTGACATGAAACTCATTTGGGCATTTGACATGGGCTCCCCTGCTCCTGGTAGGGTTTGGTCTAAGCCAGCCTGGCGACTGGAATGACCTGGCTGTTGGTGAAGGAGCAGTGCACAGGGTGAAGTTGGAGCAGATCTTCATCATGCCTCTCTGCTAATCTGTCTAACCCATTGCTCGTCTTAGCTCTGTAAATGAGGTTATGAAATACCATACACAGAGTTGGTTTTGGTTTTTTTTTTTCTGTCCTGCAGCAGTGATGCATGTTCAGAGGTTTATTCAAAGAACTCTTAAATGCCAAAGATAAAAATTTTACTTGGTCTTCTGAGCCCCAGTGAAAAGGTTTGCGGTTATTTCCTATAATTTTTATAGATGCTTCATCTATACCAGTGGGATGGTTCTGGAAATAGGTCTCTTGGGCTGTAGCCAAAGCACACACTGTACTTTGTTAGCAAATTTAATAAATGCGAGGGGAGAGAATCATTGTCATATACAACGCCTATTCCAAGTGTATATGCTAGGTACCCAAAGGCAAGTTTCAAGCACTATAAAAGAAGCCCTTAATACTGTATAGTTATTTGCCTACTTACAGTTTCCTACTAGAATATTGCAAGAATGGGTCAAGCTCTTACACAGCAAATTTTAGTCAGTTTGGCCCTGCTTATCTTATTGAGGTTTGTTACAACTGAATCACTTTGTTAAAGGTATTGCTGCTGCAGTAAGAGGGATAGAAGAGAAGAGATGCTAGGCTTCTGCCATTAATGAATAATTTAATTTGCCTGTGTCAGGCTAGGAGGTGGTCATGTGCATGGCTGTCCACAATAATACCAAGTTTTGTATTCATGGCATTAAGCTAATTTCTTCACTGAAGGAAATGGTGATTAGTATTTAATGCAGGTTTTGATCCTGCCTCCTCTTCATCTGGTTCTCCCAAAGGATGAACATGGGATAATTTCTTTTCTCCAAAGAACTAGAAGTGCTTAATTAATTTCTACTGAATTGTGAAGTTACTTTAATACATCATGAAGATCCCATAGCTTTTTCCAAAAGCTTTACAGTGAGAATTGGGTAGCAGTGAACAAGAGTTGCAGGACAGTGTACAAGACAAGTCTGCTAATTATTTTGCTAGGAACAGCATCACAGGGCTAAAAATAGCATCATCCTAAAATGGTCAGTTGCTGTTCAGTCAAATGTTGAACACAGTGGTAGCTTATCAGAAAGGTAATGACTTAAGAGGCTACTTGAATGGGCTGATAAACATTCCTTTCCCCGGTTTAATAGTCAGATCTCAAGTAAATGCAGGGAATTCAGTTTATTTGTTTTTTTTAAGCTTAGTGAGTTTACAGGAATTTCAGCTAATGTGGAAGATGGATTGATGACAAACTAAGCAAAGATGATACAGCTTGTCAACAGGCAGTGGTAACTAAGGTTGCTTTTTCCCTGGGTGGGGTAGATGTCAATCAGCATAAAGAATATATGGACTAGTCATCTTAGGCTTTTTGTATTTGCATTTAATTTCAGGTATGAGCACTGGCCTTGTGTTTTTTGTTTTCTGTTTTTCCTATGTTTTTCTTAAAGGACTAGCTATTTAAGGTAGCAGTGACTACCTAAATTGTTCTGTAGAAATAAAATTGGGAGGGGTGTGGTGGTTGTGATTTGAGCGTTTAAGTCTAATTTGATACAGTATTACAGAGCTTTTTAAAGTTCCCTTATATAGGGGTTACACTAATCAACGTAATTCATATGAAGATAAGACTGTGATATAGGTGCTGTAAGCTGAATTTGGTGCTTTCAGAGGTCAGCTGCCTTCAGTTTGGAAATGAATGTACGTTTGTTTCCTGGAAGGTATTTTCTTATTTTTAGGTGGCACATAATGAGATATGTGCTTATCTTGTCACTTCCTTTATGAAAAAAAAAAAGTTACTTTCTGAGTTCAAAAGCAGTTGAAAGGTATTATGGAAACTTACAGTGGAGGTTAGTTAATAATGGCATTAGAGAACAAGATTACATAGAAAAGGCATGATGCAGCGGTAGCACCGTTTTTGCACTGCCTGTGATGCTCTAGGCTCATCCACTGACAACATACAACGTGATGAACAAAGGGGAATTTGAAGTAATAGCTATATAAGGTGCCAAACTGCTGACCTTTGAGGTGATGAGAATGATGTTGGATGTTTTATTTAGAATCTTCTTAGCATTGTGAAAGAATCGCAGGAGTTAGCTTGCTTGTCAGAGACATTTGATGGTGTGAATAAATCTTAAAGGTTGCTACAAGCTTATTTTGTTCTTAGACTGAATCTTAAGTGACTTTTTAAGTTATGTTAGCTGTAAGCGAGTAGGATAGGTTTCAAAATACATTAGGCAGCTTTGTTAAAAAGCTGTTCTGCATATGAGCTGGAATACACAGGACTTGTGCCTTGGTACTTACTTAAGATAGCAGCAGCCTGAAGCTGTCTTGAGACTTCCCTTTGCTCCCATCTCTTTTTAAGATGTTGACATGGAACTTTAAATGTGCAGCAGTTTTTTATCTATTAAGAAAAGGATACCTCACAGAAACAAAAGCTCTCACCTGTAAGTTGGGGCACTAGCTATCCACTGTCCTAAAGAGGCAAGATAAAAGGTGAACTAACAAGCGGAAGTGTCCCTTTCTTCTTGTCATTCCTCAGATTAAATCTGGTTGAACCAGATTTAGTTAGCATCAGAGTTCAGGGCTTGACTCTAGCTTGTTCCCTGACCCGTTCCTCCTATAAAAACACAAAACAACTCCCTTCTCAAACTAGAAATCTGAAAGCGTGAGAATGAATTGAACATTGTGTATTGTAGACAACACTTTTTCAGTCCTGATCTCTGCAAGTTGCTACCTTGTCCCTTGTTTTCTTCTTTTGAATGGTGCTTCATTAATATTTGAGACATTGGGACCCTTTAAGGTGTGTTTTGGCTTGCAGAGCGAGTGCTTACATATAACATCCCTGAAGCTCATCCATCTGCTGCCTGAACAGAAACACAAAGCAATTGGTATAGTGGTACCATACGGAGGAGGCGTTTGATTGGTGTTACATCAAATACGATTATAGTCCTTTCATGGATATAATTCTTTACATCTTATCTGAAAACCCTGCCCAATAAACAGCATGGAATTCTGTTTATCCAGCTTGGCAAGATAAAGGTCTGAGTAGACGTTGCAAGGATTTGGACTGATATTACCAGACGACTTCCAGTATTCATGTGTGGAACATTAAACCACTCCTTTCTGTCTTCTTTCATCTCAGGAGTTTTGAATTGCTGCATGTTTTTCGCTTGAATCACTTTGTTAGTTTGCCTTAAACCACTTCCTCTCAAAACAGTAATCCATATAGGATTATTATTAATTTACTTATTTTTTGAATTGGCTTATTGTGCATGAAACATGCAAGAGTGATTGTTATCTGCTGTTTTGAGGTAATAGGTATGCATCATGTTGTTTTTCTCGTGTAGTTTCCCCAGCAGATCTTTTTTTTTGTTAGAACTGAGATATGTTTCAAGATTGCCGAGTTCAAAATTTGAACATACCCTCTGATTTTTTTTATTCTTTTTTTTCCCCCAAGCTTGTTATTTGTTGGAACATTAATCTTCTAGACTTTGCAGGTTGTGGATTTCTTATTCGGGGGAGTGGGGACTTCCTTGGTGGTAGGATCAAATAGCTCCAGTAGTTGTCTTTGGCAAAAGGTGTTCTGTGAGATACTTCTCAAATGCATTTTTCCCTCTTCATCCAAACTTTATTTTTTTCCCACTTCTGCTACGTCAAATGTGGGAGAGATTCCCTTGATAGTTTTGGATAAATTAGGAAATGGTCTTCTAGTGTTCTGCACTTTTCTTTTGTTGTATTTATGTAGGCAGAGACTGAACTGTATTACGTTTCTCATCAGATGCACTTCGACTTTGCTATTATTTCTGCCATCATTTGATCCAGTGTGGGAAACTTGTAATGTGCTCTTCAAACAGCAACTGGTTGCTGTTTGAAACAATTTTGCAGGCCTTTGGGACCAAAGAGTTCTAGAATTGTGTTTTAGTCTTGAGTCTTTCAGATCTATATGATATAATAAGGGCTTTGTGTCCTTTCAGGTGTTTCTTTGCTTGTCTGTTTTTCTTGTTAGTCTTTCAGTAAACTTCAGCAGTACCTCGGTAAAGGAAATACACGGAGGTTATTGTTTTAGGAGTCAAGTTAATTTTTATGCCATTGTAAAGACAAACATTTCACAATTAAAATGGATATTTTTTTTTCTTCCCTTAGCTTGTTTAGCCACTTAAACAGATGTATGATTACTTATACTCTGGTTTTTGGGGAAAAACAATCTCATTTGAATGAAATCACTGCTTCAGGGGAAGAGAAAGGGAGGAGGAGGTGGCTTCCGCCTGCACTGGCTGGATCAGCTAAGCTCAATCTTCCAGACAGCGGGATAAGTAGATTTTTTTTTCTTCCAAGTAGCTGGCGCTCTTGCATGGGCTGAGCTACTTGGCATTGGGAGTTGCCAGTAGTTTTATTGTGGCTATGGTAAACCAGATAGACTTCACGGTGAGCATACCAGTTTGTTTTACTGCCTTGTAACTATTTCGTTCTTATTGGAATTTACTTTCTTTTTTCGGTTTCTTTAAAAAGTAGCCCTGTTTGTTTTTTCATATAATACTGTAGGGTGAGTGCTATGGTGTATGTATGCCTGGCTCTTTCTCTATGTCACATCTTACAATTAACGAGGTCTATTTTGCCACCTTTTCAGAAGTTTTTATATTACAGTCAGTTTGTGGAGGGTAACACAATTTTGTTCAAGGCAACTGGATATTTGTAGGTTTTTTTTTCTTGCTGTGATTAATCCTCTATGGCAGCTGTTAGCTTTTCAGGCTGCTCGATGGTGTCTCTAGCATGGCAGGTGTTGGCCATGGTCAAGTTAAACACTGCGTTTGGCAGGGTACTTTCCCTGGTGGTAGATTAAAGCTGGACTCTTCAGAACTAGTTCTCAGTCAGTGTAATCCTTAAGCAAAATACTTGCAAGTGAAAAGTACAATGTTTCCTTGCTGTGTGTGGTGTTCAACTTTTTTCTCGCTGGTCCTAATCCATATAAGTGAAAACCTGGCATTCAGTGAAACACAGAAGTATGATGATGTTCTTGAGTACATGTCCTTCCGTGGATAATGGTAGCTTGATTTCTTAGTGATAACTGAAAATTAGACTTAATTGTAGGAAGGTTGGCATTATTTAGTAATAAAGATTTTTAGACTGGTTTTGGAAAGAATTTGAAATAAAAACTCAAAGCTACTTGGTATAGAATGAGTATAATCTTGTTGAATTAACAAATAATCTAGGCTGATGTTAGTATAGAGAAGTCAATATTTTCTTTACTCTGATGGTGGTGAGAATTAGACTGAAGATATCCTGGAATATTATGGCTGGAATTCAAAGACAAGGCAATGACAGATGTCTGGCTTCTAGTAGTGGGCTTAGGCAACAATTGTTATATGATTAACCTCCTGCATGATATTTATGTAGAATTTCAGAATATTTGTGCAATATTTAAAGATTTATAGTTACTGCCAACACAGCTCTATTCAAGTGGAGAAAATCAGTCAGAACTAACTCTCACAGAAACATCTACCAAACTTGTCTCTGTCTAAAAAAAATCCTTATGCGACTGAAGAAGAATAATGTGTTGTATCGCCAGTGTGGTGTTGCTCTTGATGCCTGGTTGTAACAGATCTGTGCTTTTAGCTCTCAGTGCATCAAATATAAGAAGATAGAAAACGGGCCTCTCGGGCAAACAGTTACATAGCAGAATTCCTTGGCTCAAGAGCACTGAAGCCAAAAGTTTCTTGGCATTCTGACTGCATTCCTTTTCCAGTATGTGCTCAGAATAACTTGGGACTTTTTGGAGCAGAAGTGGGACAAACATTTGAATGTAGACATAAAAGTCTATGCTCAGTTTAGCTGTTCAGCTGCAGCTTTGAAAATGCATTAGGTTTCCTTCAAAGCACTGTATATTAGGGGGCTATAATCCTTTTTTTCTGATTCAAATAATCCAAAAAGCCTATCTTGCTTAAACAAAAGCAGATGCTATTTGTTGTTTGTTCATTTTGAACATTACGCTTGTGTTGGGAGAGAAGAAAAGTTTTGGTACAAGTTGGCATTAAAGTGTAAATGCATTTGACCTTTTTCGGCCCTCATTTGTCGCTTTGGTTTTGGTATTGGTTTTGGCTTAGGAAAATGGACCTTAATGAAAGCCACAGTTCAGTTCTATGCCTTAAATTTTAAACAATTTTTATTCAGTGCTATGACTTAAAAGTGGCTTTGTGTTGGGTTCCAGATGGGCTAAGATTTATTTTTTTTTAGTACAATAAACAAAACTGCCTTCTGAATTTGTTTTGTTAGTCAGACAGACTTTGGAATTTAAAATCTCTGTCATTAACATCGATATTTTTTTATTATTTTTTTTTTTTCCCTGTGCCCTTGGAAGTTTGTTTTGCTGATGGCAGGTCACTATCTCATTGACAGGTGGCAAAACCTGGGCAGCCAAAGACTTGGTTGATGGTATAACTAACTCCTGAGCTCAGGAAAAGCCCTGAAGTTTTGTAATAACAAATCTGCATATTCGGTTCTCTCTGCAAAAAGAATCTATTTTGTCCATGGGGGAACCATTTTGCTTTTTAACCTGATGCTATCACCAAAAGTATTTTTGTTCTCAGCTTCTGAGTAACTTCTTACTTTCTGCATCTGGTGATGGATCATAAATCTTTAAAGCTCTTAATCAGACCTCTGTAATGAGTTTTTTAAAGTCATGTTTTGCCACTCACAAATTAAGTGATTTGTAAAAACTAGTTGTCTTCTAGCTGCTTGCCTGTTGTCCATTAGGACGCTCGTCATTCATTTTCAAATATTGGTTTGAAGTTAGGGGAGCTGACCAGTGCTTATTTAACTTAATATTCTCCTCAGGAAATGCCTTGATTATGTTTGCTGATGTTGTGGTACTGAAGCTAAGCTTCTGGACTTCGTTTGGTGCTGAGGATCATCTGTCCGTTGGTGGTAGGCAGTTGCATCCCAATGATTCTTCCTTTGGTGATATGCTTTTATTTTTCCTATTCGAAGGTTTCCTTAGTCCATATCAGATGAGTTCTCTGGCAATGTATGTCATATCGCACCAGCTCTGGTCTCTGGTTTTGAGGTCAGAAGTGCTAAATAAAAGATGAAGAGTGAGGAGAGCTAATCCTGACTAGGTCATGTACCGGCTCCCGTAAGTGTGACCCGTGTGAGCAGAACAGGCTGAAGATCTGCTGAGTGTGGCAGCCGGTGGCAGATCCAGAGAGTAGCTTGAGAACGGCAGTGAGAACAGTCCCTGTGAGGTGCCTCGAGGTATGGCTTTATGCTGGTAAATGCCCACTTTCCTCCTTTTACTTTCTAGTAAATGTCTGGTAGCTTTTCCATCATAGGAAGTGAGGTAAGGCTTAATTGGATGGGGGCATGCACGCCTGTTCTGTTCCTGCAGCATAACTCATGTGCTTTGCTGTAAGTAGTGTTGTTGAAGTTGCCATAAAACTTGAAGAGCTCAGTTCTAAATCACAGAATTGTTGCTGCTTCAAAGTGTGAATTAGCCTGGGCAGTACAAAACAGATTTTCCTTAGATGGGATGAAGTGTAATCTTTTTCAATACTGTTTTTCAAAGATAGACAAGATCTTGCATGCGGGAAAAAAAAAAAAAAAGTAGATGAGTATAAATCTACATTGGCATAATTTACCTGTGGGAAATGTCTGTTCCAGTGTAAACACAGTAATATAACTATAGTGGAAAATTCTGAAATACACACTGCTATCTGGAGGGATGGCATTGCGGTTAAATATTAACATCCATAAAAGCATATAGCTATTGTAAATAGGCTGCAGAGTGAAGTATTTCTTCATGTAAGCATCTTGTGAGGTAGGAACACATTCATCCATGCAGTAGCTAGAACTCTTACAACAGTTACACGCACAATAGAAAATTGTGGATTGAGCTAGTATGAAGCAGAATGCCCAGAGTAACCAAATTGACTCTATTTTATCCTTTTTGTAGATGCTTTCAGAATGTAGTATCCTGAACACCGAGAAGTCACATGCCAGCTTTTAAGATGGTCTAATATCATTAGTCTGCTGCAAGTTTTACTGTACTTTCCAAAGATAAAGGAGGCAATTTGTAATTTATGGCAGAAGGGCAACTTTTTTCTTTCAAATTTTCATTAATGACATTAATAAAAGTTTTAAGAAAAATGGCTCTATATATTCTCCACAACAAAGTATTCAGAAGGATAGTCAGCTCTGACAGGAGGGATACTTGTAGACCATAAGCTTGAGGCAACATAAATCAATTTATGAATCCTCATGTGCTGGCGTTTATAGACTACTATCAAAGGAGTCTCAGCCTTATCTGCAAAGGCACCATGAGTTTTTAAAAATAAAATAGCTTTCTGGATTTAAGACACTTTCACTGAAAAGCTTTCTATTTTCCTGATCTTTGAAAATCCTGCTGTTAGAAAATCCTACTGTTACTCTTCTTAACTTGCAAAGTCTTTCTTCATTCTTCCCACTGTGGCCGCTGCTCAGTGCATGGCTGGGAACTGGCAGGGAGTTGAAGAAAAAGCAGTTCCTTTGCCTGAGTGTCTAAACCTTTCTCTAGTTAGTTCTGGTCCTAAAGCTTAGTTCTCTTGTGATGATACTTTTTGTTGGCTTTTCTTCTCTTCCCTCTTTCCCGGCCCCTCTCACCCCCTCTTTTTTTGAAAACGCTAGATCTCCACCAGTCACCGCTCAGGCCTTGTGTTCAACCCTTCCACTCGTGTAGCTCTGCTTCTGGATACCCCGTGCTTAGTGAATGTAACTGTTTTCTGTCATTTCTCTGAGGGCTATCACCAGCATATCTTACAATGTTTTAAAGTGGCTTAGGGAACAGGTAATAGTAATGATGAAAGAACTAGCCAGGTTTTGAGAATTGTACTGATTAAAATTATTCTTGGAAGCACTCTAATAATGAGAAGCAAAATCCTTTGAAACTCGCCTAATGTGAAGTATGTGTCAAGATAATCTGATATATATGGCTCTTTTAGCTACTGAACTAGTTTTCTTTTCAGAGGACTGAATTTTATAACAAGACTCAAGGTTTTGCGTGTCTAATTCTAGTCCACTAAAAACTAAAATTTTCCAACTCGGCAATACATACTTCATTGTCAGAGCAATCATGAGATGCATGCCATCACTGGGTGCCCTGGAGTGGCTTACTGTTGCTATGTAATGGACCTTTGTTGTGGTAGGACAAAGACTTATTGATAAATTGCCTATAAAAAGTCGCTTTGGAATATTGCTTTATTGTCAGTGAAGTCTCTATGTACTTACAGTTATGTCTTTCCTTACAACACCTGCAATATGATAGAGATTCGTAGTTCCTGGTTGCAGTTGGGTTGCTGTAGCTCTACACAGTGAGGGTTATAAGTAATAAACTGGAAGATGACTACAATTAATTAGCTCTGCCTTGTACAAGAAGGAAAAAGAATAATAAAGAACAAAGAACAATACTGATGTTGGAATACTGCCATCAAAAGGTGTGGCTGCTCAGACGATGCTACCCTTTCTTCACTGCTAAGAGCAGTTGGATCATCTTAAGTGTGAAAGATAACTGTTGTCTGAAATCCTGTTTTGATACATTTTGTGAGCAGTTGTTAAGAGGACACGGCAAGTAAATAGGTTAGCTGGCTTCTTAGATGCGCAGATTTCACTGTAATAAAAACCTTGTTATGTCTGCAGCAAAAAAAATAATTGGAAGGTGCAAGTATTTAAAAAAAACACAACCAACCCAAGAAAGTGATGCAGAAGTCCATGCATACCTTCCCAGTATCTAAATACCCAGTGTTTAATGTATCTAAATATTCTGAGACTGCTTGTCTTTGTGTGTTATGTGGAGATACTTTCAGGATATCTGGTCCAGGTGTGTCAGCTGGACTTTGAAAGCAAGGGAGTGTTCCTGTGAGATGATACTAGGTTGGGCTGTAAGCCTGTTAGATCTTCGGAAGAGTTAGTGATGTGAGGACTGTACAGGCAACAAAACCCATGAATTTTTAGTGAGTCTGTCTTTATGTAAAGATCTTTTCAGTAATTGTGAGCATGCGTAGATGGCGTAGTTCTACCTTCTAATTAATGATCTATTCTCTTCCGCAGGCTGGCAGTGACGGTGAAAGCATAGGAAACTGTCCTTTTTCTCAGAGGCTGTTCATGATTCTTTGGCTGAAGGGAGTGGTGTTTAGCGTCACAACAGTTGACCTGAAGAGGTAAGAAATACTTGGTTTGTCTGACAAGCAAGAGTACAGTAACACTTGGTGTTACAAGTGTTTGCTTGGGGTTTCTAAATCTTGCATGGCTTATTTTCTGAAATTAAAAAGAAAATCTGTCCTCATAAATACTAAGATGTAAATGGTGCATTCATTGATGGTTATTTATAAGTATCTGTAACCAAAGAGAATTGGTCTGATATTCTCTTGAATTTGTTAAATGATGCACTTCTATAAATCTAAGAGCTGATGTTAAGTCTCTCATAACTGAATGCCGAATCTTACTAACTTCACATCGAGACCCTGCAAATGAAGACTGCTGGATGGGTATTTTATATTAACCAGTCTTTGATCAAATCTCCAATGATTATTGGATAATGGTCACAAGCAATGTGCAAGCTACTCCTCTTTTTAAAGATTTCAAGATAATACTGCTTATTATGCAGTAAGAATAAAACGACTGTAAAAATATCTGTCCATGCGGTAAATATGAGCGAAATAGAAGTGAAATAGGTAAGAATAAAATGTAAAATATTATGCCTTAGTATAGTGTTAGCCAAATAGTCATGGTAGTGCGTGTCAGCTAAATGGTAGCTTCTCCTTCTACGAAATGAATACCTTAGTGGGTAAGAAGGGTGAGATGTGAATCCAGGAGTCTTAATTTGGTTGGGTGTACTTTAGATGTGGTAATGCTAAATTCAGCAGAGGCCTCATTTTTGTTTTTGGTGTGAAGTAATGTTTTCACAGCACTAATGTAACCTAATGTTAGTCACTGAACTCTCTGGAGAGAGGAGAGACTGCCAGTGCTTAGAAACCTAATTTTCAGAAATAAAGCCAATAGAAATATACAGTGTTCTCCAACGAATCAAGTGTAAAATGTGCAAGAAAGAGAAATCACCCTGCTAGACTTAACCTCTTCTTGTAGTTGGGTTGGTTTTTTTTTGAAGTAGGTGACTTGTTTTGATTTTTAAAAATCACTGAAGTTGCTGCTTCAGCGCTGGCAACTAGTGTTAAATATTTCCATGTGTAGTAAGGCTGAGACAGACCGCTCAAACAGAGCGGGAGAAAGCAGCTTTTGTCAACTGGGTGTGCATTTGTAGGAACCCAAAGATTTTCTCTGGCCAAGTTGGGATTTTACTGCAAATATAATTGCTGCTGCCAGCACACAGAAACCAAATATATCATATCTTCCGTTTAGCGGTGCATGTGGTTTGTGGAAACCTCAGGAGTTGTGCTCGTGTACTCTGTGTAGTTTTGGACTTCCTTTACTTTTAGCAATGGCGTTATTTAACCTATTGCAGTTGTTGGCTCAGGGGGGGTGGGGAGAAGAAGGTTGAAAGAGATTTTATAATTGGAAGCATTTTTATTGCTGAACCAGTCTGAGAGATATCATTAAAGTGCCAAAGATGCTTGATGAATTGGCTTTATTTGTGTCCCTTTGGCAACTTCAAGTTAATTAGATGGGAGAATGGGGTGTAAGACTAACTTTTAGAATACAGCTTGGTTGCAGATGTTTAAAATTATCCTTTCTTACACGAGGAAAGCTTTCTTTCAGTTGTTTTATATTGGGGAGGGGAAAACACAAGTGCAAAATTAAAAATGCACAGAATTGGTCAAATGAACTCTACTTTGTTGTTGTACGCTGAATATATTTTCTGGTAAAGGAAAAGAAGGAGCACTGAAGCTAATTCAGATCTGAATAGGTGTTATTAGAAACTTAATTCCTTTTATACTTTATTTAAAGCTTCATAAATACAAATTTCACATTCTGGATTGTCTAATACCTAGTTGTAAAGTAGCGTAGACTGCAGAATGTCACATTCCGCTAACCGCTCAAGTGGAAATATTTCATACCAGATGGTGTTTTTTCCCATGTTGGCATTGCCAGAATGATCATAGGTGCTAGATGTTGCCTTAATACTTCTAATACTGTCACAAGAAACTGCTTTTAGAAGTTCATTATTCAAGCCAAATTCTTTTTGTTTCGTTAGACACAAACTTATTGAAGAGCATGGTAGTAATGGTTTTAAACACCTGAATTTATTTTGCTAGCCAAAGAAAGAAAAAGGGTTTACTTGCAAACCATGCTTCTGCCTCATAGCATAATTTCTGCGCAACAGTAAGGCAAGCTCTGTCTGTTCTTGGGGCTTAAAAGGTCATGGTTGGGTACAAAAGTTCACGAGTAACTTGGGACACAGGAAAAACTGAGTCTGATTTGACTCTGTGGCATGTATTTTTCCTTTCCATAGTTGCATTGGACATCATACTGTGTGAACAAAAGAACATTTTGCAGTTCTCAGTTCTGTTCTTAAGACGGAAAAATACGCACATAGGCAAACAAAGTGGGACGTCCCGCCCTTCAAAGAAATCGGGCATTTCTTGCTTCTGTTTAGTCAGACAGAGGCTTTATTCTTTCCCTTTTGAGAAGCAGCATTTCAGTGCTCAGATATTTGACTTGTTCTGGTGACTAGAGCAGAGTTGCAGTACATAAACCATTTGTTGGGCTTGTCACAACATTCAAGGCCAGCTTGCATTCAGTTAAGTTTTGAAATCCTATTTTAAACATCTTGATTGTGTGGTTTTACAATTATGTTGACAGACAAAGATTAAATAAAGAGACTAGTAAATATTAAAGACTGCCCAGAGGTGAATGCAACTTTAGCACTGTAAAATACTGCTTAGGAACTGGAGACAGGGTTTTTTTTATTGCTGGCATTTTTATTTTTTTTTTCCACATTACTCTTCAGACACTCATTGCAGTGCTTGTGTAATTTATAAATCACTGTAGAGCATATTACATTTGGGGGCTGGCTTTTGTCTGATCTTCAAGAAATTATTTGAATGCTAATTGCTATTCTGGTTTGTGGCAAAGCCATGAAATGTTTATACCTTCACTCTGATGTTAAAGAGCCTGCCCACTTAATTAGCTAGTGATAGCCAGATATTAAAGTATGCGGCCCTACCTCCAAATACCTTGGTAAGCTTTGGGGCAGGTACTAGCTATCATGGAATTGCTTTGAGTGGTTATAGAAGTGTTTTGTTTTGTTTTAAAAAGCTGTCCAGTTTTATCTCTGAAGTAAACTTCACTATAATATTTTAATTGCCGCCTTGTACTCGTAGCCTTTTAAGGATATTCCTATGTACTTGTGGTGCTCTAAAGGCTGTGGCTTGTATGTGGTAAACCAGGGTTTGTTTATGATCTACTGGCAAGAGTAGCAAACTGGAAGTCAAACCCTGTATTATGTTTGGGCTTTGGCTGTGGGATGTTAATCTCTGCTTTCTTTCTCTCAAAAGATACAGGTGGTCTGACTGGAGTGGCAAGAGGGGTTAATAAAATGCTCTGGGATCCTTGAGATGCACACTGATTCTTTGGAAAACTTTTTTGGTTAGTTCATTAGACTGGTCTGTTTCTGAAATAAAATCTTTCCTTTGATAGTATTACTGCAAATCCGGTGGTCTTGCCTGTGTTTGTTTTTAAAATAACATTCCTTTTGAGGAATTTTATCTAGCCAACATGTGAAATTGGAAGTGAGCCACAATGACTTCCTGTAATTGTTGTGGGTTACAAAGCTGTATTTAAATGAAGTGTTAAGCTACTTAAAGCATTAACCGGTGGCAGACTTTAAATCTTGAGAGTAAGAGGACAATGGCAACTATTAGTGAGAAATAACTTCTTGGAAGCTTAAAAATTAAAAAATGGTTAAATTCTTCTATTAATAACAGTTCTGTTGCCTGGCTAAAAGCAGGTTGTTTAATGTTATTAAGTATGAAAATCAGTTTTCTCATTCAGTTTTGCATATGCTGCCAAGTGCTCGTATCTGTCGTAAGTATGCTTTGGCACTATACGCTGTTGCTGTTTGCCCTGCTTAAAAGGCTCAGCAGTGGGCAGGACGTGAAATTCTGGCAGGGGTTCTTAATTTGAAAAGCAACATTTCTAGAGGATAAACTTGTAAACTGTGTTTAGTTTACAGAGTCTGAGTACTATTCCTGAAAATGCCGGTTTCTCATGCTACCCCGAATGACCATGTTTGTGTCTATTACTAACCTAGTTGCCCTCTCCAGTCCAGTCAGGAGGCTTTCTTGAACTGTAGTTCCAGTATCCAGTAAATGCAGTTGCTGGATGCCTGGTGCTGGCTCAGAAACATGGTCACATCGGCCAAAGTACAAGCCCAGTTCAAGGGTTACGGTCCCGTTTGGATTTGTTCAAACAGTAACAAAGGGGCAACTTCATCTTAGCTAACTTTCTGTTGGATCAGGTGTCGTTTGTTGTTCCTCACCCAGCGTAGCGCTAGCAGAAGGTGGTGGTCATCCTGTAGTGTGTGCTCAGGTCAACCTGACAGAAACGGAATTGTGCAGTTGTGCCTCATGCGGGTGGTGTGTACTGTTGGAGGTTAGGACACAGGGATGGCCTGAGGAACTAGGAATTGCAGACTGTCCTCTAAAATGTGGAGAGATTCTTAGAGAAGTTAAACTGCGTCCTTCTGAGCAGTCATGCTGGACTGTAGTCAATAGTTTCATCAGAGGGAAGTTTTAAGTGCTGCTACTGAAGAAGTGCCAAGCAGTACTGTAATTTTATTTCTGCTTGCACTGAGACGGTTACACTAGCATGGGACTAATACCACGATGATTTACTGGGGGAAAATTGGCTGCAGCTTTTTAGATGATGCTTTGGATTTTATAGCTTGTAATGAATCCACATCTCATTATTGACTTAAACTTTGCATCTGAATCTGCTGGCGAGGCAGATGTGAGAGCTTTACATTAAAGAGCAAGTTTGGCATTTTGGGGTGAAAGTGTATGCGCAACTGACATATAGGCTTCTAAATAAATGCCTGCAGTGCTGTTCCTTGTCACTACAGCATCAAGGCACAACTAGAGGAAAGAGAAGCCAATTGCTTATAAAATAGGCTGGCTTAACTTGGTAAGGATTAGTATGAAAGAAGCTGGAGTGAATAGTGAGAGGTATTGCCAAAACTGACTTAAGATTTAGAAATGTCTGAGTACTTAAGCTTGATTTTGTTTCTCTTGTGTCTAGTCGTACTAATGTGGGGAATCTCCTCTCTTTACCCAAGTGTGCAGCTCTTATTTGTAAATAGTTTTTTTCACTGGAGAAGGCTTTAAGCATCGTTTTTAAATGTGATGTTTAAGCATCTGCTAGCTTGTCTAGAACCAGATTCTGTGTGCACATAATAAATGGATTATACATACTGCTCTACCTCAGACTTGCTTATTTCCAGAGAAGCTCTTTGTAAAAGGGGAGGATTATCACTGATCGCAGATTACGCTATATATAAACTCTGTACTGCAGATCTTGGGAAAGAGAGATAGAGTGTGTGTGTGGTATATCTATCCCCCCACTAGTCAACATCATATTGACTTGAGAAGAAACATAGCCAGAGGTAGGAGGAAGCAGTTGTTCTTAAGTATTTGAAATCAACTGTTATCAAGTGTATATTTGAAATGCTAATCAAGCTGTAAACTCACTTTTTAAAAAGAAAACTACTGATATCTTTTTAAAACTGCATTGACGTGAAAACCTCAGGCAGTGATTTTGTGATTGTAGCAATGAAAGTCATGGATGTCCAGTGCTTACTTTTGTATTGGTTTGTATTTCACCCTAGAAAACCAGCAGACCTTCAAAATTTGGCTCCAGGCACTCATCCGCCCTTCATAACTTACAATGGTGAAGTGAGAACAGATGTGAATAAGATTGAAGAGTTCCTGGAAGATGTTTTGGCTCCACCCAAGTAAGTGTTAAAATGATAATTTCTCACCTGAGATTAGATGGAGTGTTCTCAAAGGGGTTTTCTGCACCAATTAAGATGTTCTTCAGCATCAGTAAACTAAAGATTGGACATTGAAAAGAGCTTGGAGTTCTTGCTTGTCATAGCTTTCCTCCCTCCAGCTCCCTCATCTGTATATTAAAAACGATTTTCTTTTAAAGATTACTTCAGAATTGTCCTTTGTAGAGTCCTGTCATCCTTCCTGCAGTTTTCAAACTAAATGACTTTTCCTTTTGCTGACTGGGGCAGGCCGTTCTGATGGTGTGTCCAAATAATGTAAATGAAGATGAGCCTGCTATACAAAGCTTAGTCCTCCTGACTCCGTAATAAACTGGGAATCTGTTTTAAGGGCATGTGTGGTGTCCTTTTTGAGACTTGTATTTGCAGTCATTTTTCTAGAAGGAAGGTGTTATTTATAAGTCTTCAAGAGTTTGTCGTTTCCTTGTTCTCACCAGGAGTATCAGTGAAATTTGTATTTAATGTTAAATTATTTTTTTTATTCCTTCCAGCTTCCTATAAGCAGATGGACAGTTGATAATTGAACAGAACCGGTGATTACTAAATGCAATTTGGAAATAATTTTTTAAAAATTCATTCTTTCATACAAGGCATAGTGATGAGTCCTGGAGGTTGATTATTTAGTATTCGGAAATTATGGTGGAAAATACCGAGCATTTTAAAAAATAATTAAATTACACAGCACAAGAAAGAGAAATGTGTTCAAGCTTTCTCTAAACTGTTGCCTTTCTTCTCCCTCAGCTGGCAGGCACTGGCAAAATGCACACACTGCCTTTAGCAGACTGAAGTTGTTTTTTTTAGTGTGGCAAGACTTTATTTCGTTGTTAAAAGATTTGGAGTCCATGGTATTCTGGGAAAGCTGATATTAATTTAAATGAAAGAAAGGATCTCCAGGGAACAGAGAATGGACAAGAGTATTTAATGTGTTACCTGTTTGATCCCTAACTATATTCTTGTGTGCATAACTGTGATCTGCCCCCTTGGCAGCACTGCTGTGCTAGAGTAAGGGAGCTTGCTGTTGTGACCCTGGCTTGTTTCAGACACTCCGTGCTTGGAACAAATGCCTGATTCAGAAAGCAGAAATATGCTTTTCCTCTGAAAAGTGATTAAAAAGTGTGGGGTTTAAAAATCTTAGCATAAATGGAAGTGTGTGATATTACACGTAAGAAGCAAATCCTTCATGTTAATCTGAAAATGGATAAATTGGTAAATATACATGATCTAGATTTTTCTTTTTTTAAAAGGGCCATTTTGTGCTAGTTAATATATGCTGAGCATCATTTTGCTAAATGTGCTGTAGCTCTACTCCTTTCTGCTTTTTAGGTACCTAAAACTTTCACCAAAGCATCCAGAATCAAACACTGCTGGAATGGATATATTTGCCAAATTTTCTGCATTTATCAAAAATTCTAGACCAGAAGCTAATGAAGGTAGGTCACTTGGGGGCTGATAGCTGTGCACGTGTTGCTTTATTGTCTTGTGTTTTTCAGAGCAGCTTGACTGTGAAGTGTCTTTCTGACAAATTTTGCTGTGTGTTGATGGATGCTTGAGGGATTCTCGTGAATTAAACCGGAGGTTTAAAGTTAATGATCTGAGACAAAGATTTCGACACTTCCAAAGAGAATTTCCATTAGACAGTGTTCAGTCAGAATTTTAGTTGGGTATGCGTGGTTTGTAAATATCCCTGCCATTGAAACATCTCTATGCAACAGCCACTCAAAACTCTTGAACTGAATAGAAATTATTTTAACATCCAGAACCAAATTCCATGCAGAGTTTGTGTCATGTCCCAGTGGTTGAGTTTCCATGCGTTTACTGCGAGGCCTTTCTGCGTGCTTGATTATTTGATCTTTTTAGGATTGAGGGCTCCCATTTGGAGTTCTGAGTTAAACTTAGTCTGTGTCACTTTCTCTAAAGTTTAAAGACCATTCTATGTGGAGCAAACATAGTTGATGGAGAGATCAGGAAGAGATAAAGAATGTACAATTAGGCCTTTAAATAGTTTAGTACAAATCTTTTGTCCTCGGTGTACTTGGAAGGAAGACGTAAGTCAGGGAATCAGAATGCCTTTGCTGTATTTCAAATGGAGATATGCAAAATATTTGTAAACAGGGAGAAATACTTTTCAATTTTGTGGGGTGTGCTGCCCTCTGCTGCTGAGTTCCATAAAGCTCCTCGGTAGTCTGTGGGTTTCGTCGTGGCAGTTAGCTGAGCATGTGACGTTAAACAGATTAGGTTTAAATGAATATAAACCCTAGCATAGCTTAATTCTAATTAGTTTAAGCCAGTTAGGAATAGTCTTAAGAAACTGACATAAGCCACTTTTTAAACCAAAAATAAACACTTGTGGACAATCTTAAGAGTATTTTAAATAAGTGCAAACTTGTGTATAAACCAGCCTTTAAATAACCTGCATCTGTGTGATATTTAAAGGGACTCTAGTTCAGTTTCAGTGTTACTAGTGACCACGAGGGCAGCTCCAGCGGTAGTGTTGCCACAAAAATTGTACAAGGATTAAAAATCCTTAATCCTAAAAATACGGTTTGTTTTGGGTAGTACAGTGATGTGGGTTTTAGTTTTCAGATCTGCTACTAATATCAATATTCTAGACAATAATGTGCTTTTAAATTTGTGTGCTATGGTTTGGCTTTCTTTTTTGTTCTTAAAACTCTTCCTTCCTCTGTAGCCTTAGAACGTGGCCTCTTGAAAACCCTGCAGAAACTGGATGAGTATCTGAACTCTCCTCTTCCTGATGAAATAGATGAAAATAGCATGGAGGATATTACAGTTTCTACCCGCAAGTTTTTGGATGGCAATGAGATGACATTAGCAGACTGCAACCTGCTACCCAAACTACACATTGTCAAGGTAAATGCCTTGTATGTTGTTATATGATAATGAAGGGCAAAATGCTTATGGTTTAAGACATTCTGGAGTCCAACTAACTTCAACTGTTTGTAAGCTCCCATGTAACAACTAGAGTATTAACAGTGCATGAAATTGTGTAAGAGTTGGGTAATTCACAAGGGCTTTAGGGATGGAGCAGTTGAATTCAGTGAAGGTATGAACCATTAGACAAGTTGGGCAGCAGATGATGAAATCGCTCAAGCCAAAACCCATTTTACTGCACTGACCAATGTGGTCACAGGAAGAAGTTGCAACGCTTAAAAGAATGAGGTAGAAGAAGGAAGGTGAACATCCGGTGACCAGTTAATGTTTGAAGTGGATGTCTTCTCACATCTGTAGAGAAAACTGCTGTATTAGCAAAAAAGAAAATGGCACAATGTGAAATACAAGGATTGTATTAAAAAAAAAACAAACCAAAACAACAAACCTCGGAAGCCTAGAAGGAGGTAGCCTAGGATGACTACAGGAATGAAGATGTGCCTATATAGTCATGGTTTGATTNGAGAGATCAGGAAGAGATAAAGAATGTACAATTAGGCCTTTAAATAGTTTAGTACAAATCTTTTGTCCTCGGTGTACTTGGAAGGAAGACGTAAGTCAGGGAATCAGAATGCCTTTGCTGTATTTCAAATGGAGATATGCAAAATATTTGTAAACAGGGAGAAACACTTTTCAATTTTGTGGGGTGTGCTGCCCTCTGCTGCTGAGTTCCATAAAGCTCCTCGGTAGTCTGTGGGTTTCGTCGTGGCAGTTAGCTGAGCATGTGACGTTAAACAGATTAGGTTTAAATGAATATAAACCCTAGCATAGCTTAATTCTAATTAGTTTAAGCCAGTTAGGAATAGTCTTAAGAAACTGACATAAGCCACTTTTTAAACCAAAAATAAACACTTGTGGACAATCTTAAGAGTATTTTAAATAAGTGCAAACTTGTGTATAAACCAGCCTTTAAATAACCTGCATCTGTGTGATATTTAAAGGGACTCTAGTTCAGTTTCAGTGTTACTAGTGACCACGAGGGCAGCTCCAGCGGTAGTGTTGCCACAAAAATTGTACAAGGATTAAAAATCCTTAATCCTAAAAATACGGTTTGTTTTGGGTAGTACAGTGATGTGGGTTTTAGTTTTCAGATCTGCTACTAATATCAATATTCTAGACAATAATGTGCTTTTAAATTTGTGTGCTATGGTTTGGCTTTCTTTTTTGTTCTTAAAACTCTTCCTTCCTCTGTAGCCTTAGAACGTGGCCTCTTGAAAACCCTGCAGAAACTGGATGAGTATCTGAACTCTCCTCTTCCTGATGAAATAGATGAAAATAGCATGGAGGATATTACAGTTTCTACCCGCAAGTTTTTGGATGGCAATGAGATGACATTAGCAGACTGCAACCTGCTACCCAAACTACACATTGTCAAGGTAAATGCCTTGTATGTTGTTATATGATAATGAAGGGCAAAATGCTTATGGTTTAAGACATTCTGGAGTCCAACTAACTTCAACTGTTTGTAAGCTCCCAAGTAAGTTTAACTAGAGTATTAACAGTGCATGAAATTGCATAAGAGTTGGGTAATTCACAAGGGCTTTAGGGATGGAGCAGTTGAATTCAGTGAAGGTATGAACCATTAGACAAGTTGGGCAGCAGATGATGAAATTGCTCAAGCCAAAACCCATTTTACTGCACTGACCAATGTGGTCACAGGAAGAAGTTGCAACGCGTAAAAGAATGAGGTGGAAGAAGGAAGGTGAACATCCTGTGACCAGTTAATGTTTGAAGTGGATGTCTTCTCACATCTGTAGAGAAAACTGCTGTATTAGCAAAAAAGAAAATGGCACAATGTGAAATACAAGGATTGTATTAAAAAAAAAACAAACCAAAACAACAAACCTCGGAAGCCTAGAAGGAGGTAGCCTAGGATGACTACAGGAATGAAGATGTGCCTATATAGTCATGGTTTGATTTCTTTTCACTGTGTCCTATGATCTTTGTCAGTTTTGTACTGCAGATGGAGCCACAGATTAAGTTTCTGCCTGGGTGCAGAAGCATTGCCTTTGGTGAGAGCAGTAATGCAGACGAAGCGAGGCAGTATGCTGCCAGGTCCTGCCGTATGCCAGAGGGGCAGGTTCTGCTGACTTTGGAAGTGACTCTGAGTGTGCGTGTTGGAAGGATAGCTCAATGAGAGAGTGACAAGAGTTGGAAAAGTGGTTTAAGTTAAATTATGAATTTACATCCTTCAATTCTTTTGTTCTAGGTGGTGGCCAAAAAATACCGCAACTTTGAGATTCCCAAGGAAATGACAGGGATTTGGAGATACCTGACGAATGCTTATAGCAGGGATGAATTCACCAATACCTGTCCTGGAGACAAAGAAATTGAAATAGCCTACAGTGATGTAGCCAAGAGACTCACTAAGTAAACAGCACTTGCAAAAGAGATGACTTCTTGCATATTCCATAACAATGCTTCTAACAGACTGCTCTTTTCATATAAGATAGCAATTTTTTTTGCATGAACTTGCAGTTATTCAAAGTTATGGTGGATAGACCAGGTACAGTAATTACCTAAAGTTTTGAGACTTAATTATAGGCCTGTTTTTCCTTACCTCTTTTCACAGCAAGTTTGAATATCATTAATGCAGTTATGTTAATATTGCACTGGGGTAACTCTGGATTCTTCAGTATGAAGGGTTATCTTGCCCCTACTACTTTTCTTTGCAAACGTTTGGTCCCTGTCTACGAATTGGTTCAGGATACTGTCTTGCTATATGGTACAAGGAATATTTATGTATTTTGGAATTTATTGCTTTTCCAGAAGATCTATACACAATTGTCCTATCTGTGACACGTTGAACTGTACCTGCTCGTCTATCCTATTTACATATAGAAGGGAACTTATTATCCAAAAGAGCCATTTGCAGAATATTTGGCAATGTTTTTAAAAATAATTTCTCTTGGATTTGAAATCACATTAATGGTTGAGAACGGACTCAAATGTGAAACATGGATTTGAATGACCTCAGACATCAGGGAAGTTTGAATCTAGGCTTGAGCACTATAGCAGGAAGCTCACAGTTCAGAGTTAGTATGTAGTTGTGTCTTCAAGAGATTGATGAGATTAAAAAAAAAACACACTTTTTTTTTTCTAAAATTGGCAACCTACATTTGTCCCGAATTCTGAGTTGCAGCAAACAAATAATTGTCAGGATGCCCTTTAACATCGTGAAACCAGAAGAATTGGATGCTTGCCATCTGTTCACCTTAAAAATTGCAAGTGGCTTTCTTTTTGGTAGTTAAGAGCCTTTATTGTGTATAGGTCTTTCTGGTGATATTTACTTACAAAATCTGTGCTGTCATAAACAAAGTACATGTAAACATTAGTGTCCTAGTTGATAAATAGCTACTGTACATGGTGAATAGCAGTGCAATGATTAGTGATGCAAGACTGAAGCTGACGGCTGTTAAAGTGGGAGTCTTTCTGGGAACTTTTTAAAGCTGTTTCTTTTCTGAAGAAAGCTAAAGTGACCTTTAAAGATAACATTTGCCTTAAATTATAGTATGCATTTTTTCCTGAAAGGAAATCTATTAATTGCTCTTGTAAAGAAATGGTGCGTGAAATCCAGTCCTTTACATTGAATTTATCCTAATTGCTTGTCTGTGCACCTGGACTGCAATTTTGCATAGTCATAATCATTGCACTACTACACATAATCTTTTTACAGCAACACTGAGGAATAGCACTACAATTTTTTTAAAAGCAATTTTCAAATATTTCTAAACCAGGGAATAGTTTTCTTGTTTAAAATTAATGATTTTGATGCATGAAATAAACTGATAGGTTATTTTTAAAAGACCATCATAAACAACTCCAAAGAATGCTAGACTTATATGCCTATTTTTTTGTAAAGATACTTTTATATTTAACTGATTTTAGAAGCTGGAAAGTGCTATTCCTGGTAGGTTGTTCTTGGAATATTTAACGTTCTGTAATAACATGGAAATGCTCACATAAACACTTTTATACACTAATTTTTTTGGTAAGCACTGGCTTTATGAAAACCAGCCTGACTTTTCTAAGCATCCTGCTTTTGCTACTTTATATACCCATGAAGTTAGTTTGACATAGAAGAGGTAGAGTACAAGATCCATATTTGTATACATGGCTTGTGGTGCCTTGTCTTGCCTTCCTAGAGCTAGAATTCCAATATAAAGGCAGTTAGCAATCCTGTTACATGTCTTTTGAAGACAACCATAGATACACTTAGACCCTATTATGATTTTTTAAAGGGATGTTTAGGCACAGAAAGAAAATTCTGCAGAGTGACCTGGTTAGGAAAAACATAACTGTAGCCTTTTAATAATTACTGTATTCTCATGTCACGTTCTCATCCTGAATAAAGTTTCTCAGCCATAATAATCCTCTGTAGGGGTTCAGTCTTTACTGCAACGTGACATCTAGAAAAAGGGATGACATCCTTTTTTGTTAGATAACATTTTTAATGAAAAACCCCCAACACTCATTGGTTTGGTGCTCTTTGCCATTGTATAGTTAGTTAACCTTTAAAAACACAAATACAGGAAGCAATGTGATTGTGGCATAGCTTTGTTAAGTTTTTAACTCTACTTTAAAACCTAGATCAGGATGGCCCTTGAAAGTTGTCTGAGGTTGTAGTAATCGGGCCTCTCTCCTTTTAAAAGCAAATTAGCCGTTGCGTGCATACTTCAGTACACCAGGCAATTATGCGCATATGAGCATGAAAAACTTTCATGCAGTTTTCTAATGTGCACGCTGCCTGCATATCAATGCACACAAATGCTTAACTTGTTAAAATACCAGGCTTGTTGTCTTTTATAGATAATATATTCTCTCTACTTTTTAGGCAATCTTCAAAAATTGTAATATGTTATATTCAGCATTAAGTATTATAATGATTGTGTCTGAAAGCTTGTAAACAAAGTTAAAGCTTTTGCTCTAACTAATGTATTTCTTATCTCAGTACAATGGAGTATTGAGCGTCGGAGCCTTTCCCTTGTGGGTGTAATTCAAATGAGGACCAGGTTAGCAATTTCTGAGGCGGTTACCGTATGATAGCTGTTAACTGTCCTGTGTGAAAGGAGCTGGTATCTTTTAGGCTTCCTGTTGCACAGTGTTGTTGTGTTGTGGCAGAAGCTGGCCAGCCTCTTGCTGGCTTCAGCAGGGGCCAGGAATCTAATGGAGAGCGAGCAGCTTTCACCTCTGTAGGTGATCCCTTCGGAACAGCAGCACACAGCCAGGGTGGTGTGTAAAAGGCTTAGCGTCTGGTGTGGGTAGAGCACTTTCATCTGGCCCCAATCACCAGCGCTACATTAATTAAAAAAGCCCTTTCATAACTATGTAAATTCTTGACTTCTGTCAACTTGTTTACAATCTGATCTTTAAATGCATTTTTAATTTCATCAAACAGCAATTAATCTACCCCCTGTTTAAATTTAAAATGATGCTTCTAGCCCCTTCTACAATTTAAAAACAGCAGTTACCCTTTCAAGTAGGCATTCCAGTTTGCAAGTTGGTTGCATGTATTAGCATGCTGAATAACTTACTTTATTCTCAAGCTGAAATATGCTTAAATTCCCATTATAACAGGTGACTTGTGTATTTCCTGAATATAAAGGGAAAATCCATCATCTTCACCCTGTTTTTGTGTGGGAGAACAGATTATACTATATGCATGATTATTTTTTTTTCTTAACAAAGCTTTCCTTCTTGAAGAGATTCCTTATGTGTGAGAGCTGCCTGTTGAACAAGAGGCATGTGAATTCTGAAACAATTTCATGCACTCCAAAGCTTTCCTGTCCATCGACTGTTAACTGCTGGTCTGTGTAAATGTCCCACACGGACAGTCACAGCCATGTAGCTTCTACGTTTGCATTTTCCCATAAAATTGGTGTTTTTTCCGCAATGGGCATGTCTAAACTGATTGAGAGTTGCGTGCAGTTCCATGATAAGAAGAGAGATGTAATCAAGTTTTTATGCTAAAGTAGCAAATTAGCATTTCGTATCAAAGGAACACAGACATGAATAAATTGAAGATGCTTGAGCCAAACCCACTGATGCCTATCTCAATGTAGAACAAAAAGTGGCTAAGTACAGTCAACTTTTTTTTTACTCTTTGCCACTCAGAGTACTATCTGCACACATCCAATTAATATGTTCAGAAGAAGGCTTTATCCTGAGTGAAAAATATTTAATCTGCCTCAGAACCTGTGCCACCAACTATTACATTTTGTTTCTGGAGGGGATGGGGGGGATGGGAGAATAGTGGAGCAGAATAGGATATCGAGACTCCCAAGACAGGACATCAAGAATTGGAGCGTTGTTTGCAGAAATACTTGAAGAGTTGATACAATTTATTGTAGTTTGCTTATGTCTTTCACTCTCTGGAACATCTTTTACAGATATACCAGTATACTGCTGGCAGCTATTGTTAAAAATAAAATTATATTTTCACTACCAAGCAGATCTTTCTCTTATTTTTGAAGGGTACAGTTCTTGCATGTGTAAGCTATGACTTGAATGTGGTGTGCTAAACTACAGAACAAAACTTTGTAGTAATTATTTTCTCAATTTTTGGCCTTCTGTTTGTTTTCAGTGGTGGAGTGATTTAAGGCAGAATGCCTGTTGTTTCTAACATTATAACTAGCTGTTGTGCCTCTTAACAAAGTTAAGAACTTTCTTAAAATTACGAACAAGTTGAGAAATAATGACTTCTACAGAAATTATAAAAAGTGGGTTGTTGGTTTTGGTTTTGGTTTTTTTTTTCAGATTTTAAGTGGAAACTCTTAAGAACATAAATTTTGGTAGCTTGTTTTTCTGTGGAATCCTAGGTTTTCAGAGTTACGCTGAAAATTGGTTAAAAAGACATCAGAAAAATTCTCATTTGGTTCAACTTGTTTTCTATCCAGATAATCCACTAAATAGCCATTTTAAGAGTTGACAGTGAATTGATCCCATCTACAGAATTCATGAATTTCAGACTCCATGCTCTTATTCTGAGTTTCAGCCGTGTTTCCTTACTGTCTTTTGCTTTCAAATATGTCTCAACTAGCCATGGTAAACACCCTATGCCCTTTCTTTTAATACAAGTGTATTAACTAGGTACTAGGTCTTCACAGCAAAGACTGCCGGCCACTAGTGGAAGTTGTCTTCAAAACTTCCTGTGTGTTATCATGTCAATTTCTTGTCTGTCTTGTGAGTGTTTGAGGTGCAACTGGGGTCTGATTTTTTTGTTTTTGAAAGGAAATTTGTGGAATCCAGAAGACATTCCTGGAGCCTGTAATCTGGGATGCCATCATCTGAGTTTGAGCATGTGCAGGAAAGTAACAGACGTGCTTGTAGCAGTAGCAAATCCAGCAATTAAACCCTTGGTGTAGGATTACATACTTGTATCGCTGTATTATTTTCCTGACTGAGGTTTGTGATCAGTTTTGCAATAGGATTTGCAGTCACCTTGTTTGAGTTTGGTCCCGTATTTCCATGAAATGCTGCAGGGTGGGGTAACGTAACCACTGTCTTCATGTGAAGAGCACACTGAAAGGGTGTAGTGTTGAGCTGTGAAGGTGCTGCTCGTCCTGCATGGCAAAGGCAATAGTCTTAGGATATTTTGTATAATTATGATTTGCTTCAAGAGCTGTTTTTAACTAGCTAATAACTTTTATATTTTTTGCTAAGTTTTTTTTTTAGATAGCTCAGGTGACTACCCAGTCTGGTGTGGACGGTTCCTCCTAGATGTCCTCGCAAGAAAGAGCTGCACTTTGGCTTCAGTGAAAGCTATGGAGCCCACTCCCAACCAGGTCTGTGTAGCTGCTGACAGTTGAGCGCTGGAAAGAATTGAAGAGCTTGAGGGGAGCTAGGTGAGGCTGAATGTTTCATGCTTGTTTCTGACCACTGTGTTCTCCCTGTTCCCAGGGACAGCTCTGGTCCGAATAATTTTGAACTTGGTTTGAATCCAGGTTTCATAGCTCTGGTTTACCTCTCCAAAAATGCTGTCATCTTCCCAGGGAAAACTAGTCTCGAGATTGGTAATGAACTCCAGTGGTTTAAAATCTGGATTACCAAAACTGTGATAAGTAGCAATTGTGAAAGCAGTCGGTATCTGTTCACCTCAGTTGTAAGGACAGAGCAGTGCGGTTTGAGAATTGCAAGGACGACTGTGAAGTGTGTCACCCTTCTCCTGTGTCCTGTCCACCCCCTACATCAACACGCTTTAGCTAGACCCCAGTTATAATTAATTGATTGTTTTCTTTCCGTTTGTACTCTGCCCTGCTCTAAGTGAGCCTAACGACATGCTGGAAATTGCTGTCTCTGGTACCAAGCCAGGGGGAGATCTAGTGATCTTGAGCACTGGCTCACCTTGAGATGTGTTTTTAGTGACACCAGCCTTGAAGTTTGGCACCTTGTTTGGAAATACTGTTTTAGATACTCATCAACTTATTTTTGTGACATTTCACTAAGAAGTTCCTAGAAATAAGCTAGCGTTTTGTTAGCCCTTTGTAAAAAATGGAACACTGCTATTGCACACATTTCAGCAGATTGATCTGATTTGTCTTGGTTCATTCCTTTAGCAATTCGCACGTTTTATAAGAGCTCCGGTTTTCTTATTGCAAAGAGGCTAAAACGCACCATTTGCCAAAAGCTTCAGTAATATTAATTGTGATGTGGAAATTCCAGAAACAATTTTCTAATTACTTCCTCAACTCAGTTTTCCTATAAGCAGCAAAAGACAGCAGCTAAAAGGCTGCGGAGACCCTGCAAGTATCTCTCTCGAGTACTTGCTGGTGTAGGAACAAACCAATTTGTCAGAGGGGTAGTTGAGATTTTTATGGAAGGAAAAAGAAACCTGGACAAACCTTTGTATTCAGTGGGATGGAAAAGGAACTCATTTGACGTGGT
Source organism: Anarhynchus alexandrinus (assembly GCA_008711295.1). NCBI lineage: Eukaryota > Metazoa > Chordata > Aves > Charadriiformes > Charadriidae > Anarhynchus > Anarhynchus alexandrinus. The sequence continues at coordinate 801,033 of VUYV01000331.1, read as the reverse complement.
TGCCTGAGGGCTTTTGGACAGTCATTACAATGAAAGCTAAGTATGAGCTGAATGTCTAAACATTTTTGCTGTCTCTGAAAGTCTCCAGGAGAAAGGGTGGATGTAGTGACTCATTAATCAAGAATACATTTAACTGTAGTGGTTCCCAAACTCCTTTTAAGGGATCACAGGTGGTCCAGGAGGCCAAGGAGAAACTTTGATGGGCTTATATGAAGCAAGGGATAGTGTTAGCAGAGGGAGAATGGTCCAGGAGAAGCTGACTGACCTTTTAATCAAACATTTTGGAACTGCTGCTCAAGGGCTTTACTTTCTTCATTGATTTCATTCTGCAAAAGCAAGATTCACCTTGAACTGGCGTACAGTTCACACCCAAATGCTTGGTTTTGTGGTGGTCTCCTGAAGTCAGTAGGCATAGTGGTGAGACTTAAAGCAATTTAATGAAAAAAAAAATGCAGCAACATTGGGAATAACAAAGTGCTTTAGTCTGGGTTAGAATTTTTCCATGACTGCCAAAAGCGTGTGGTGACTGAGCAACTTGGGGTCGTGATCGCAGTGTTCAAAAGTAACCAGAGATTGGGGGAGGTAAATTAGTCAAGTGTCGTGAGATAATTTCTGAAAAGTATTGACTTAAGGCGACTTAAAGAGCCTAGCTTTTAACTGTGTCTGAGAAATGCAAAGTCTGGAGGCAAGCAACCCTTCTCCCTGCAGATCCTACTGCACTTGGTCTTGCTAAATTTCTGATGAGCTCTCAAAGTTGATGCTGGATAGTTTCCAGAGCTGGAAAAAGAGAACTCATGATTCTTTGAGTCAAGAGAACTGCTGTGTTCTTACCACTGGACAGAGAGATGAAAACAGTTGCTAAACAAAGATCAAACATGTGAACTTTATAAATAAACAAACAAAATTGATGCTAAGGGACGTCTCAACTCCTTTGCCTACGGCAAAGGGCTTGGCAGGACCTAGGAGAATGACTTTGTCAGTTTGCACATGGAATTCTTATTTTAAAGAGTCTGATTAAAGTGATACTGCTCCTCTTAATGAGTTTGAAGGTTGTGCTTGTTAAAATGGCCTTCTCGGTCCATGCGTTGGTTCAATGCAGGGTAGAGGAGAAATCATTTACGGTGCTGAGCTCTAGGTGTAGAACATGGCAAAATTTTAAATGATGTGTGATTAAAAAAGCTGTTTGTGAGAAGCTCCTGTTAATAGTAAAACACTCAAAGGCAGCAGGTTTGATAGCGTGCGGAAGAGGGAGCTTAGTCAACTGCGAGAGGCGCCTGCAAGGCAGAGGTTGGCAGTGGAGGGGCTCCTCTGATCTGATGTGCATTTCAAGCCTCCGGTTCCAGTCCTTCCCTCGAGGAAGATGGGACTGTGGGTCACAGAAACACGTTTGCTCAGTATCCTATAAAAAGTTGGTGGCTGGAGTGGGAGCAGAACCCAGGAGCAGATAGCCATTGNTTTTTAATTTTTTTTTTTTTTTTTTTCCTTCTCCTATAAAATTTGAAGAGTGGCATGAACTGGGAACGGGAAGCTTGTCAGTCAGACTCTTGCCTGGCATACAGACCTAACAGCCTTGCCTCCCCGTTCCCAGCATTAAGCATCTTCCATCTTTGACAGCTCTTGTTTCTCCTTTGGTTCAATACCTGCTGCCTGCTGCAGCCTTTGCTGTGTGATGCTTTAATCTGGATGCGGAGCGCAGCTGCAGCTGGCTCCTGTTTGGAATCCAGAGCAGCCCGCTCCTGGCGAGGCAGCCAGCGGCAGCCAGCCCGGTGCCCCGTAGCTACGAACGCAACCTTCTCCTGGATGCCCAGCTGCTCTGTACGTGTTGTGCTGGGTGTGCACAGCTTTCGAGGAGAGCTTAAACTCCTGGGTACTCCTGCAGTTGTCATAGAATGCCAGGCAAAAGATGAAGACCCCGGTCGTCTTCCTGAACCATTTACTGCCTGAGGCTTGAGTCTCGCTGGAGACTTACTGCCTTTAAACCCAAAGCAGTAGAGCTGGGCCCTGTGAACAGCCGACAAGTCAAGCTATTGCTCAGTAGCTGTGCATGATCTTTAGATGTTGTTTCTGGGGTGATGTTCTTGTCGGGAAGAGTCTAATGAGGAAGAAGAGTGGTCTAGACAAGTTAGTTCCCTGGACTTGACTCTAGGGGCCATGAGTTCATTTCTTCTCTGTGTTGGGCAAACTGTTTCCGTTTGTAGCGTCTCCATTTTGCTGTCTTAAAAGGGGAATAATTTCCTTTAAAAGATTTTGGTAGTGTTTTCCATGTGTAACTACCGAAGAGGAAAAGTAAAGAAGAAAGTATCATGGGCAATCGTCTCCCCTTGAGATCTAAATGAAGACCCTTTGGAGGACAGGGCTCGGGTGATGTCCTCGCTCTCTGGCAGCAGAGCTGGCCTGAGCACACGCAGCGCTCCAGACAAGTCACGGCGCTGCTGCACCTTGCCTTGTGTCAGGAGCCTCCTGGGGTGAAGAGGGGAGCTGAGGTTGCTGCAGCGGAGAGGGGTGCTTGAGGACAAGGGCATGTGCCCTAAGGAAATTGGCTTTTATTAGCTCTGCTGGTCGCAGTGACTTGTGTTTATCTGCTTTGCTGGCTCACTGGGAATGAAGTTACATCGGTGTAACACAGCTGCGTTAGCGTTCGTACCGACTCTGTGGCTTGTAGCTGAATTTTTGTGTTTGATCTGGGTGGGTTGATCTGTATCCATGGGCTCCTGTGGATACGTTTGAAACAAACCTGCATGATGAAGCTTGTGCTTTTCTTCTTGTCATTCAGGGCACTCAGACAACTTAAACTGCTGTTTGTGTGCCGGGTGGCACTACCTGTGACAAACAGGCGTGTGAAGCCGGGATGCACCGTGCAAGGACATAGGGTAGGAAAACGCTGAGAGTTTTTACGGCTCCTGCTTGTGTCTGTGGGTTTAAGGTGTAGGCAGGCATATGCTGCTTCAGCTACTTCTGAGTTTTAATTTCCTCAGGCAATATTTCTTATAGGGACTGGGAGTTCCTGTAGTTTGTGTTTTTTATTCTTTTTTTTTTTTAAGGCAGTGGTTGGCTTTTTGTCTTGCTGCACCCACTCGCCTAAGAATCAGATACACAACAGCACATGCGCGTTTACTGCAGGCGTCATGCAAGGGGTTGGTGGGTTTGAAGCATTCAGTGTGAGATTTCTTCAAGGGGGTCTAACTAATTTCAGAGCGTTTTGTGGACTTTGAGCCAGAATCAGCCATGCAGTAAAACTTGCCGTGGGAAGGAGCGTGAAATAATGCCATTCTCACCGTTGGGTGAATTCTCCTCTGCTAGATTCCTTGAGGAGAGAAATTTAGTGTACTTGCAGGCGACTCCTGGGATGGGGATTTTCCCTGGGGCCCGGCTACCCGCCCTCCGGCCATCGTGTGTGACGGACCAGTTCCATTGGTCTGAGATCCTTTTGTACTAATGGGCAGTGAAGGATGCACATGAGCAAACTTTCTCACAGTGTGACTAGCCCACGGGGCAGCGTGATCCGTAGATATTAGTGTGCAAAATCCCTTCTCAGGCTCACTCTGTCCTTCCCCTCCAGATGAGACTTTCCTTATGGGTAGTTACTCCTTACCAGCAGAACTTGCTCAGCTTTCCCATGAAACTTCCTGCTGCAGACCGGGTTTCGTAGTGGCTACTGCATCGGTCTGAGCCAGTTGGCATTTCGTGGCGTCTTTGGGAGTGAAGGATTTGGGAAAGTGTGGGGTAAGGAGAAAGGGACTGCTGTGTTATGTGCTGCAAGCAATGAGAAACTTGCTGGGAGCAACTTAACGGTGGCTCCTCGTGGCAGAATCCTGCCTGTATGCCTTGGGAGCTGAGATGCAGGTGCTTGACTGTGGGTCCAAATGGTTAAGCCTGTGCTTAAGGAGGGAGAGGCTCCTGAAAGCGTTGGATGGTTGTAAGAGAAGGATCCTGAGTATCATAACGCGACTCAATGTATTGGAAGTCTTTGAAGTCTTCTCCTGACATCCATCCCGTACCAGCATCTTTCATCCTTCGCCAGCGCTTCCCCAGCTGAAGCTATTAAAGGGAAACTACAGAAGCCATAAATCCTGGCTGTTAACATCTCCAGTGGTGAGATTTCACAATGAGCCCAAGTTGCTGCAAAAGATAAGAGAAGGCCTTGAAACCAAGGCAAGTTGCGACTGGTTCCCAAGAATAGCTGAGCTTCACAGCTTCGTTGGGGGTCCCTCCAGGTTACTCGCTTTTGGGCGCAGTAGCCGGCTCTGCTGCTGACTCTCTGGGTGCCCTTGTGTGAGTCACCCTGTGTGTGTCTACGCCGGGCAGCGCAGCCTGGAGAAGACGTCCCCAGCGCTGACCTGACCCAAAGGGGTGAAGCTCTAGCTGGGGTGCTGCCTGTAGGTTAAACAGCCCGGCTGCGGTGCTGTCCTGCTGTGGTTACACTGCTTCCAAGGATTGATCTTATCACGTCCGCGGGGAGCTGAGTTTATAAATGCGCCCATTTCAGTGGGGTGCGGGCACATGTCGGGGCCCCCCCCTTGGCATGCAGAGGGTGGAGTGCCTCTCGCAGGGTTTGCGGAAGGGCCAGGAAGGAATCCAGGAGTCCTGATTCCCCGGGATCCCTGCTTTGGCCGCGCTGTCGGTTTGGAACAGGCACTGAAAGGCGAGGTCTCTTTGTATCTTTACGTTGAGCTAGTAGCCGGAAGGCTCCCGGCTTTATCGGGAGTGTTGGTTCAACAGAGGAGAAAAACGCAGCCTGAATTGCCAGACAGCAAATAGGAGCGATTCCTGGGAATGTTTCCTTGAGTGAATGGGAACGTTGTTAGTGGGCAAACTGGAATCGATGTTACGCTCATAATTTTATTTACACCCTTGCTGTGATCCTGATCTCTGCCCAGCCTGGAGTGCGTATCTGTACAGAGTTCACTTCAGTATAAACACTTGGCTCTGCGGAACGTGTCGGTACATCAAATTGTCTGCCAGGCGCCTTCCTGAATGATTCTTTTCATGGGAGACTTTTTTTCTCATGTCTTCTTCACAGCACTAGTCTAGCGAGTCTCCTTTTTCTAGCAGCAGGCCGGGAATAAGCGATGGGTCCGCGGGGCAAAAAGTCCAGTTACCCACATGAGAGGACCGGTGGCATTGCAGCAGAATGGTCAGAAGGTCTTTGCCCTCTCCATGTCAGAGGCTGTTTTCCCATCGGTATTGCGTGTTCCCGCAGTGCCCACCCGTAGTGGCAGCGGGAGGGAGAAAACCTGCCTCGGTACGCTGAATGTTGTGCTGTGGATGCTCCTAAGCCCTCCAAAGGAAAGTTGGTACCATCTTGAAACAACTTGGGGTAGTTGTGAGGGAACCTGTCACAGCATCAGCGCACAGGGCGCAGCAGGACCCCAAGGGCTTGGTCAGGGCATGGGATGGGCTCCGAGGGGAAGCGGTGGGGTGGGGTGGAGGGACACAGAGCAGCTCATGTCACATCTGGCCAATGTCCTCATATAAACGTGTCTCAGACCTGTGAACCACTCGCTCAGTCCTGCCAGTTTCGTTGGCTTTGCTCTGCTCGCTCTCCTCCTCCGGGCATTAAAATGAGTCTCTGAATAATCCTCCTTTTGATTTTTCTGCTCTGAACTACTCCCCAGCATCGCCAGCGTACAACTGCCCTTCTGTGGGGAAATTGCCCACTGCTCCGGCCACGCAGCGCTCCTCGGGGCCACGCTTCTTCCGTTCCCGTCACATGCTGTGCTGTGGGGAAGCTGGTGGGTACTGGTGTGTGCGGAGGGCAGAGCAGATCCGCTCGGATGCCGGAGAGCTCTTGGATTTGGCGCGAACGCCCAGACAAACCCAAGGCTTTGAGGAGGCAAATGCTGCGTCTAGGAATTCAGATCAGCAGCTGTTAGCGAAAACCTCAGTAAGGCAGGAGGCTTCGGAGCTGCCGTTGCCCTCCGGGGATGACTTTGCTCTTTGTCAGGGCGTACGCGTTGCTTGCTCAGACCATCTCGGAAAAGGAAGCCTCAATATCGGCTACACCGATGAGATCTATTTTTTTCTTTTTTAGCTGAAACCCAAATCCTCAGTGTTTGCTGCCCTGCTGATTAACTGGAGATAGGATAAGCCCTTTCGGGCACTGCGATAGTGCAGAGGTGCAAACAGTCCCTGCCTATCGCTGCCTGTTCTAAGCAGATGGTGCGGATCTCGGGGAACTGGGACTCCTGGGTCTGCTCCTGGCCCTGAAGTACTGCTCTATCCTTCTGTGCGCAAAAGGGGTCCTCAGGGCCCTGGAAAAGGCCCCGTTAGACCAACAGCTTAATGAATTGCTGTAAACCTTCCGTTTCTGCAGCATCCATGTCTCTCATAACCTCTTAATTTCTGGAACCCTGTGGCAGGGGGGTGGAACTCGATGATCTTCAAGGTCCCTTCCAACCTAAACCATTCTATGAACAAGGGAAGGCAGCAGGAGGGGACATGCACAGGGAGAAGCCCGGGATGAATCCGGGAAGATGGAGAGGAGAAACCAGCCCAGGAGCTGCTGTGTCCTGAGCTGGCAGCTCCCCTGCGGAGCCGTCCCTGTGGGGACACGAGGCGGTGGTCCTACATCCCAGAGGTGCCCACTGCTTTGGTACCGCTGGGCTGGTTTTGGTCGGGGAAGGGCCCCGTTTGCACAACTTGGAAATATTTTTCCTGGTGGAGTGGAGCAGCGCAGGGCTGTTATGATCCAGCTGGCCTGTGGAGGTCAGCCTCAGCTCAGGGAACCTCCCTGGGAGCAGCAGGGTGGCTCCTGCCCCTCTGCCTCCTGCCCCAGCCGGGGTCATCTCTGAGGATGCACCTTTGCCCCCACACAGGGTTTGGTGGCTCTCGCCTCCCTCCTGTGACATTCCGCTGCTCCTTTGGAGTGGCCCAGAGGGGAGATACAGTGACACTGGGTGAAGTTTGATTTCTGGAGAAGTAGAGGATGAGGGAAAGGAAACTGCCGTAACACTCGGTTCTGACCCTATTTTAACGGTGTGGGTGCATTTGGGCTTAACTTAGAGAAACGTTTGTCCCCACGGCCAATGATCTGTGCCACGTCTCCGGTGTGCTGACCTGTGTCTCGCATCTCTGAGCACGCAGGTCAGAGATGACCACAGATGGACATCAGCACTCTTCTTGGTGTTCTTCTGTGCTTTTTGGTGGTTTTTTTTTGTATCCCACGTCCTCCAACAAGTGAAGAACACCGGGAATTGATGGGAATTTGTTTGCTGTTGTAGGAGTCCCCGTTCTCAGAATGCCACAAAGCACTAAGACGGCTCCGCAGCCTGGACAAAGCTCAGCTTTAGGTGTGGGGTAGTTTTTGAAGGACCTTGGGGAGCTGAAGGCCATGTGATGCGTCTCTCCAAAGCCTACCAAGCCGGCCAGAGGGACAAGTGCCTCTTATTCCGGCATTTTAAGACCATCTCTTTCCCACAAGGCATTTCCTTGGCCCATCCCTAATGGATCCCCACTGAGGATCCCGAAGCATGGTTGGGTACTTGGGTGGTTCCTCTTGCCGTGTGCTGTCTGCGCAGCGCCCAGTGCTAATTAGCAGAGCTAAGTTTAGGCTCCTGAAATGACCTCTGCTGCTGTGCTCCCGTCCTGCCCACGGGATGTGGATTTTATGCCACTTTAGTCACTAATGACAGTGATTGTGGTCATTATGGGAAATAGGGTTGCTGGAGCTCTGAAGCCAAGAAGGTCCCCGTTGCAGGTGTGCAGTGAGGAGAAGAAAAGTACCTCTCACTCCTTGATCTCTCACTTGTCAACCCCTTCTAGGAGGACTGTGACAGTGAGATCTGAAGGTTTCGTGTCCCTGTTTTTCCGGCAGTAGATGGGACAGGTACTAAACGCAGCTTTCTGGGGTTGGTTCCTGGTGCTGCACCACAAGCCCTTCCTGCCTCCTCCTCCTGACAAGGGCCATGTGGAAGCCTCTTTGATGCAGAAATACGTTTATTTATTATTTTTTAATGCTGAATTAGCCCTGTCTATGGCAATACAGAATTATCTAACATGGTGAGTTTGGAAAAAAACCCCAAGGCAGAGGAGTCTGTGAGGCCTTTCTTAGAGCTGCTCAACGCTGGACATTGATGACCTCTAGTGCCATATCATGGGGAATAAGAGCTCGGTTTAGGACAGGGATGAAGGTCCTCACCTTGCTAGCCCATGTGGCAGTGGTTGCTGCCGATGCCCTTTGTTCTGGCCCCGGTGATGATTTGGGATACCAGGTTTTCCTTCTGGGGTGTGTAGGAAATTCCCGTGGTGAAGGTCCAGGAGTTTCCCTGGAGCTGGGCACTTTGGGTGTTATCAAAGCAATAATTCTTCCCATTTCCCACCCGATCAAGCGAGGAGAGCTTAAACGACGTGGACGCTGTTGGTAACCACAGGAGATGCTCGAAGACTCATTGCTGCTCTCCGGCTGGGTAACTGTCCTCATGTCGTGCTCCCGGGGCTCCATCCCAGCCATTAACATGTGGAGAAGTTGGATTCACGTTTTAGACGAGCTCATATTCTTTGCTATTAGCAGGTTTCTATAGATGCCACAGAAAGCATGTTATTAAGGCAGATGAAAGGCCAAGGAACGAGTTTGCTGTGCTCATGCATGCCCATGGGGTAAGCTTTCTGCCCCTCCCCCAGTTTTGTTTTTTTTTTTTTTTATTATATTCATCCTGCATCAAAGTTGCTTCCAGAAGCGAGCGAGCTCCCCGGCAAGGCGCTGCCGTGGCGGTAATGCAGCAAAACCACAGAGGGTTTCGCTGCCTGTGAAGCGCCAGACCCACGGCCGGGCCAAGCCAAAGCCAACAGGTTGATCTTTTGCTTCCGGCAGCCCGTTGTTCTACCCAAAAAAAAAACCCCCAAACCAGCAGCACCCCCCTCCTCCATCCTTCCCGGCGACTCCCCCACCTGCCCCGCTCGCTGACTTGCGCATTCCTCCTTCCACATGTTATAAAGATTAATCGCTCCGGTTGGAGCTCGGTGCGACTGGGCAAGGCGAGACATTCCTCTGTCGACGTTGCTCCTTTCGATGGAGGGAGGCCGGAGGTTTTTGGGCCCGCCCCGGCCAGCCGAGGTGTGGGCAAGCTCCTGGTGGAGTTTGGTGGCCCCTTGTCCGGGTCATGAAGGGAAATGAGCCCCCCCGGCACGTGCGCAGGCCCTGGCCGGAGGGATCGCTCTTTGCAAGGCACATGGCTGCCCGCTGCTGTTGCGCATCCCACGGCTTTGTTCTGGAGGGCAGAGTGATAGGACAAGAGGTAATGGGCACAAACGTGAGCATAGGAAGTTCCATCTCAACCTGAGGAGGAACTTCTCTCCTGTGTGGGTGGCAGAGCACTGGCACAGGCTGCCCAGAGAGGTGGGGGAGTCTCCCACTCTGGAGCCATTCCAAACCCGCCTGGACGCCGTCCTGTGCCACTGCTGGAGGTGCCCCTGCTCTGGCAGGGGGTGGCACTGGGGGAGCTCCAGAGGGTCCTTCCGACCCTCACCAGTCTGGGATCCTGTGTGAAAAGGGCAGCCAGCTCCTGAGCCGGGTGGCAGTAGTCTGGGCAGGTTTGGAGATCATACAATAATTTGGGTTGGAAGGGACCTTTAAAGGTCATCTAGTCCAACCCCCGATGTACATGACTCTGCTTCCCACCTCAGGAATGGGAAGGCGTTGCTTTGCCATGGCACAGGAGTAGCTGCGTTTGGGTGGCAGATAAAGCAACATCCCTGTAGGACAGTGGGGAGCCTTGGTGGAACCGTGGTCGAGGGTCTTGGGGCTGCTGCTGCCATGGTGGCCTCTCCTCCGTGCTGGTTTCTGCTGGCTTCGCGAGTGCTGGAGGCCGCTCTGCCCTCGTGCGTGCTTGGCATTGTCGCTGGAGCTCTCAAAGCACCTTAGATCTTGGAGAGCTTTGGGCTGAATGCACGTACCCTCTCTCCAGACCCAAATCAATCTCACAACCGTACTGGATTTTCCTCCAGACCCATCCGTTGGGATCTCCAGCCCTAAAGAGAGGAAGGTGGCTCCTGCCTTGCCCAGCTCAAACCGAGCACGGGAAGAGACGGGAGAGGCTGTGCCGGAGCTTGGGGCGAGAGGAGGCTTTCCCCGGGGTCCCCTCCGGCTGCTTCTGCACCACCTCGTGCTCTCCTCTCCCGTGCGCGTCTGCCCCAAGCCGGGAAGTCGGGGCTGGAGGCTGCGAGGTCAACCCTCAGAGGTAAGTGGCTATTTCTGGAATTTCGTAGCAGAGAGGAGAGATGGGGAGCCCGGAGCAGGGGGCGGGAAGGGAAAGGGCACGTTGTGTGGAGAAACAGGGCCCGGGAAGAGGCACGGATCTCCCCGTGCAGGTGGGAGCTGCGGAGGGGAACTGCTGTTGGTGGTGGTGGGGGGGCGGGAACAAAAGGTGCGGATTCAGGTTAGATTTTAGGAAAAATCTCCCCCTGTCATCGTCTGGGCAGGCTGGGGAACCGCCACCACCGGGGGTGAAGGACGTGTTAAAGCGCTCCAGACAGATGTTTGTCTGCGTAAACAGCAGCGTGCCGCGGGCCAGGGAACAGGTTCGGCGGCTCCTTGGGCTCCAGTCCTCTTTCCCCGTGATTTGGGTGCACACTCTCGCCTGTGCCAGCGCCTCCGCTCGCCTCTGCGCTCGCCCCACCGTAAACACGCGCTTTGGATCTGGAACAAAAGTTCAACTACATATTGCTTTTGTTGCACTTTGTCATCTATTTCTGGTCTCGTTGGGCGCTGCAAAACAGCTTCTGGGTATGAGAAGGATTATACAAATGAAGCTGTTGTAGGACTGTAATTTCAGAGGTGGTTTTTTTTTTTTTCCTTACCATTAGTTTTTTCTTTTCTTTCCTTTTTCCTTTACTAAAAAAACCCTTCTTTTGTGCACTTTGGACCAAGCTTGCCATATTTCTTAGAGTCTCCAGTGACTCCTTCATACTACAGACTTTCTGGAGTCCTCCTTGTTAGACCAAGAACTGCATGATTCATTGTGTGCTGGAGATTTAATACCGCACGTAAAACATTCCCGGTTCAAATTTGTTTTCTTTCTTCCCCCCCCCCTCTTTTTTTTTTTCTTTCTTGGCTTCTCACTTACATCCTGGAATTTTTTTCACGAGATATAAAATAAATACTTTCCCAAATATGTCCAGTAGGAAACGATCCACTTGGATTTTTTCAGCTGCTGTTTTAAGGCCTTAAAACAATTTGGTGCTGTTCAGCTTTCTCCAGGGATGGCGGTGCGTTGGGAAGACCATCTCCCGTCTCTCGTGGCCCTCTGACGACACACATCACTGCGTGACCAGCTCAGCCTCTGCGCGCAGCGTTTGGAGGCACGCGGTGGTTGAAGACCCTCGGGGTTGCTTTTCCAGCAGTGAGATGGAGATTTTTAGTGCCAAAAGGGACTTTTTTGGTTATTGAACCTGGCTGAATCCCATCCTTTAAGGTCAGCAGCCCTGTGGTGGCATGGCCCATCCTGGCGTTAATCAGCAGGTGGTTCACATCCAATGTCACTTGTGACTGAACAACCATTCCAAGAGCAGTGGTCGGGGTCAGCTTCTTCTGAGGACAAAGGCCTCAGACGGGCAGTTAAGTAAATAAAAGGATGAGGGGGAATGGTTTTAAACTGGAAGAGGGGAGATTTAGATTAGATATTAGGGAGAAGTTCTTGACCGTGAGGGTGGTGGGACACTGTCCTGGGTTGCCCCGAGAAGCTGTGGCTGCCCCATCCCTGGAGGTGTTCAAGGCCAGGTTGGACGGGGCTTGGAGCAACCTGGGCTGGTGGGAGGTGTCCCTGCCCAGGGCAGGGGGGTGGCACTGGATGAGCTTTAAGGTCCCTTCCAACCCAAACCATTCTGTGGTTCTAAGTGATGACCTGAACCTGGGAAGAATAAGTTGAACCTTTTAATTACAGGTTGCCTTATGCTCGCCTGTAGCAAGGTCTACCTGTCCTGCCCAGGCTCTCCTTCATCTGCATTTTTAAATATATGGTAACGAAATCAAGTCCCTCTTAGACGTGACCCGAGAATCAATTTTTCAGAGGAGCCCAAGGCTGGGTTTCCTGGGACTTGGTCCTGGCAACGGGCTCTTATAGGGGCAATGGGCTCTTTTAGGTGCTCTGGGCCCTTCCTAAAGCACTTGAGGAGTTTGATTGCCGAAGGGACCCCAGCACCCCAGCAGCTTCCATCAGCCTTGCTGTCCAAGGAGCCCGTCCCCAGGGTGCAGCGTGCTTGAAGCAGGGTGGTCCTGCTCACCTCGCTGCCCGAGAACGTGCTGTCCGAAGCACTGCTCGCAGCAGCGATGGAGTCATATCACCTCCAGCCAGGGTGGGTTAGTTGGGTGTAGCAGCACGTGAAGACATCTTGACTCCTTGCAGGCCAGGAGCACCTCCTGGTTCTGCACCGTGCCCTGGGGATGCGGTAGCCCGCTGGGTGCTAACGATCTTCTGCTGTTTCCTGGTAGGCGCTTGCCTCCATCCCCTTCGCTTCTTCATGGAGCGCTAGTTTGCATGGCAGCTTCACCTCAGGATGCAAATCCCATGACTTTTCTCGTTAACGTGGCAATTTGGGCCCATGGTGGAGCTGTTATCTCTGTGCTTGAGCGACTGGAGCAGCTCCTCTGTGTGCGTGAAGATATTTATACAGCCAGGCAGCATTCCTGCTTCCGTGCCTTGTGTAAACACCTCGGGGGGGTCTAACGCAATTCCTGGCTGCCATCACTCCTCTGCTCCGCTCGAGGAACTGCCTGGAAAGGCAGCGATAATCGTACGGGTTTTGCTCGACTGATGTGTGCTGGGACAGGCTCAGCTTGGAAACGAGGACCGTCGGAGCCAGCCCGCAGCAGGAGATGCTGCCATCGGCCCCGCACCAGGCACCATCCCCAGACACGCAGCCAGCTGGCACCCAAAACCGCCTCCGCAGAGCTGAATGTATTTCGGGAGCTCTGCTCCTGGCTCTCCTTCTCCAGCTGACCCCAAAGGAGACCTTCGCAGCACCTCAACCTTGGAGAAGCACGTTTGCCATCCCTCTCTGAAGGACTTCCAGCCGCGTGGTGTAACCCCCCGATACCCCCATGCTGGGAGGACCCACCTCCTGGTCCCACACCAGGCTACAGCCACCCAGGGGAGGGGATCCTGCCTGGCGGCGCCATCCCAACCTGCAAAAACTGGGGGAAGGAAGGGAAGGTGGTGAGTGGGGATGTGGTTGTACCAGCTCAGTGATGGACCAGAGGCTGTAGGTTCAGTCTCACAACTTTTTCCTTTAGCTTTATATCAGGTCTCAGCTTCTTGTTGGCCAAAGAAAAAGTCATCTCGGGGCTGTGACCCCCATTTTGTACAGTCAAGAGGTCTTTTTTTTTTTTCCCCAAGAGCGGTTCTTCTGCAGGTGCATCGGCTGCATCCCCGCCGGCCTCACTGGTGCTCCCCGGGGGCTGCAAACCCCGCCGGCCTCGCCGGCGCAATCAGCCAGCCGTCGCGCCGTGGAGCCTGTGGGTCCGGCGGTTCCCGGGCTGGCTCGGCGGAGGATCCCAGCGCCGCTTTCATTCACCAGCCCGTAAACACGCGCGGTTCAGGCGTTGCTTCAAGTGTGGTTCAGCCATGGCCGCTGTGGGGGCTGCAGCTTCCCGGCCGGGGTGGGGCAGGCAGCTGGGGGCTGTAATTGCTTCAGCCACCCCACTTTCATCCACCTCTCTGGGTGAGTCAGTGCCCCCGGGGGCTTAACTTAAGAGCTCGGGCTCACTATATATAGTCAGCGGGGCTGCTAGGAGGCAATTCGGGAACCTGCCCCTCCCCGTTGGCTCCCCGGGTACCAGAGGTTGGGAGAAATACCCCGAGATGGGGAGTTAAGCAAACCTGTTTGCCTTAACGCCGGGCCCCAGCAAGGAACCCATCTGTGGTCAGTCGTGGCAGTTTATCCGTGGCTGAGGCAACTTCTCAAACCACTTGAATTCGCTCTTAAGGCGGCGTCTGACGGCGCTGTCTCGTGGCGCGGAGCTCGCGGGCGGATCGGCCCCAGGAGCCGGGGTTTGTCCTCCCACCCCGGAGGTTCACACTCTGCTTTTAATTTGGGGGGGGGGGTGGGTTGCCTGCGTCTCTCCTGTGCCTGCCACCACGTGGGCTGTTCCCGTGGCCCCATAGCAGTGCCGGAGTGGGGGACCGGGTGTCCCCATCACCCCACAGCCTCTCCCTGGCTCTTCATCTACTCTTGTATTGCACAAATATTGAGCTCCTCTGCACACCGTGTCTCCTGCAGAGCCATCGCTGCCCCAGATGCAGCTGCCCTTTGGCGTTGGAGCTCCCGAGCCCCAGCAGAAGGGACCCAAACCTCCACCCCACCACGGTGATGGAGAAGGTGGCTTTCCATCGGGGCTTCCTTTGCGCCCGGCTTCGCCCCGCTGGCGCACACTTGGCTGATAGCAGCGATGTAGCAACTCCCCAGCACACATGTTAGTGGTTTTGAGGGCTAAATTGGACCTTGAGAATTAGCAGCCTTGTAAGTCAATAACAACATGTCCTAATGAGTGCAAGATGTCCCTAGGAAATGAAGGCTCCTTCGCGCGACTGGGATCCTGTGACTGGGAGAGGACCAGTAAACAAGAAGGAATGCTTCAACTGGAGATGAGGAGGAGATACAAAGTCGACATCTAGATATTTCAAACACACCCCGAATGTGGGTGGTGGCGGGGAGGGGGGGGAGCACGAGCCATTTGCAGTTGTGAAACGCGGCTGTGTCTGCCGCCTGGCCGTCCCCGCCATCTCCCTCAGGCTGGGGGGGGGTGTCTGGAACCCGGCTGTGAAGTGCCCGACTGTCCCTCCAGCCCCTCGCCGTCACCGCGTGGCGTGGGACGAGTCCTGCAGCCGTCCCCCTGAGCCCCGGCAGCGCCGCGCAGGGGCTGTGCGTCCCCCTGCCCCTCTCCAGAAACACCCCCGGGGCTCCGTGCGCGTCCCCTGGGCGCATCCCGGGCGTTGCGTGGCCGGGCCGTGCGGGAAGGCGGCGAGCAGCCCCCGTGGCAAAGGGGAGAATTGGGGTTTGGGGATGGATGGAGCGGCCGGGGGCTGGGTGTGCTGGCAGGAGGTGGAAGGGGATGGTTTGCAGGTGCTGCCATCTCCCCTCGGCCGCCCCCATGGCGGGGGAAGGAGCTGTGGGTGAGCTGTGCCAGGGGTGGGGGGACAGCCTGCAGGTGAGGTTTTGGGGGGGAGCCCAGTGCCATCTCCCCGCTCTGCTGCGGCACAGGGGCAGCGCAGGCGCTGAGGGCAGAGCGCGAGGAGCAGCGGGTCGAGCTCAGCCCTCCCCTCACCGCTCCACCATCGCGGACAAGAAGCTGCCAGGCGCTGCCTGGGGCCTGGTCACTGCCGGCGTCCCCCTGAGCGCATCCGGCCACGCTCGCAACCTTCCCCCCTCCTCAGCCCCGATGCTGCTTTCACCGTTCAACTGCTCCATGGGGAAAAACTCCCCCTCCACGGGTGTGCAGACTCTCTGCCGGAGCCTCTCCAGCCTCAGCGCTGCTCTCGATTCGGAGATTTTCATCCTCCCGCCGCCTTGACATAAGGTTTGATCGTTCCCCTAATTGCACGTGGCACGTACACGGGGCTCTGCTGCACCAAGAATCATAGAATCATAGAATGGTTTAGGTTGGAAAGGACCTTGAAGATCACTGAGTTCCACCCCCCCTGCCATAGGCAGGGACACCTCCCACCAGACCAGGTTGCCCAAGGCCACGTCCAGCCTGGCCTTGAACACCTCCAGGGATGGGGACTCAACAACCTCTCTGGGCAACCTGTGCCAGTGCCTCACCACCCTCACAGGGAAAAACTTCTTCCTTATGTTCAATCTAAACCTGCCCTCTTCCAGTTTGAAGCCATTCCCCCTCGTCCTATCACTCCATGCCCCAGTAAAAAGTCCTTCCCCAGCTCTCCTGTAGGCCCCCTTTAGGCACTGGAAGGCCGCAATAAGATCTCCCCGGAGCCTTCTCTTCTCCAGGCTGAACAGCCCCAACTCTTTCAGCCTCTCCTCATAGGAGAGGTGCTCCAGCCCTCGGATCATCCTCGTAGAAGCAGTAGGAATGTCTGTCCGCGGCTCCAGGCCTCGAAGCGTTGGTTGCCGTGCTGCCCACCGCTCCCACCCCCGCTATAACGCATCCCAAACATGTCCTGCGCGAGGGCCGGCGTGTGGCCATGGCCTTGTGGCACGATGATGGCTCACAGTCACGCTGGCTAGCTCGGATTAAAGCCTTGCTTGCAAGCATGGGTGATGCTCAGGGGCGACCCCATGGCTTGAAGAAATGGGAGTCTGCATCCCCTCCTCACCCCCTCCCCGGGGCAATGGGATTTTTGGTGGCCCCAGGCTGCTCAGCATCGCTGGCACCGCTGGCGTTCGTGCTCTGCACGTGTGGCCGGGGCGAGCAGGTTGCGATGTCCTGGGCTGTGCTGCCTCTCCCCGCGTCCTCCCGGCTCGACTGCACCATCCTGCCCGTCCAGGCGGCGAAACGGCGACGTGGGGCTCCGCCGGTAAAACCGCTCCAGGAGGTGATCTAGGAAAAGGCCAGCCTGGTTTCACCACCATCTCCTCCTCCTCCTCGCTCTGAAGTCACCGTAGTTTCAGGTAAGTTGAACAGATGATTTGTATTCACCACCCATTAAGGGCCGCGCTCGCCGCTCTGTCCTGCAGGCTGGCTGCCTCGCCACGACAGCACGCCGCGGGGAATTGCTCCTTGACCCCAAGCTTTCCTCTGCCAAATCGTCCCGGTTAGCTGCAGGCAGCCTCCCGAGTGCAGCACGGAGCGGGTGCCACGGAGGCGCTCGTCCTCCTCCACTGCCGCCCGCCCTCGTGCTGGGAGTGGGGCGCTGGGAGCGGGGCGCTGGGAGCAGGTCGGCTCCTGGCCAGTACCAGCTCATGGTAGCCCTGAAGCCAGTCGGGAAGAAAAAGTCTCAGGTCTCCTAACGCCCCTCCAGCACTTGTTTTGGTGTATGGCAAACACCAACTGGGTCAGGTGCTGACCCACAGCACCCAGTGCAGAGCAATCCCTGGTCTGGCTCATGGAGCATCACCGGTGACGTGTCCTCATGCCAGAGGATGACTTTCTCCTACGGCTGTTGGCACAAGTGCCTTGTGGTACCTGTGCTGACTGACCGGATGGAGAAAGCAGCTGGACCTCAGTGTTCCCTCTGGGACATGGGACCTCTTGGGTCTTCTCCCTCAAACCAGCTGTTTTCCCAAAACCCGCAGGAGCCTCACACCTTCAAGACCTCACCCAGCTCCACCAAACCTGGAAACGGGCTGAAATTCTCCCATCACTCTGTGTTCCCACCCAGACGCCCCGAGACGGACGTGGGGATGAAACCTGGGAGACCCAAGAACTGGTGGGGGGGGTCGGGGTGCTGCCACCGGGCAGCCCGAGAGCACGCGTGCCCGTGGCGGGAGCGGGAAAAGGCGCATGGGAACGGCAGCGTTGCCCAATCCACGCGCACGGAGAGGAACTGCTTTGTGCGCAAAAAAAAAAAAAAGAAAAAAAGTCATCATTTTTTTGCAGAGGTGCAGGGTGTGTGCGCGTGTGGGTGTTCAGACTCTGCAGAAGCAACCTTGGATGCCTGGAAAAATCTCCTTTGTGCATTTAATTAGTGGTAAATCCGATTTACATGCGAGATGCCTCTTGGTCTGAATCTGCTCGTTGATTAGCAATTGCAGCCAATTTATATTGTGTACTTTGTTTGCCTTAGACCACAACAGCACTACCCCAACGTAACAGATCTTTCTGCCTTTGCATTTCAAAGCTGGGCTGGTACCGGGGTGTTATTGCACAATCCGCTCCCGCTGCCCCGGGACGGGGCCGTGTGCCCGGAGGGAGGTTGGCCCGCGCTCCCCCGGCTCTCGTCTCCCACTTTCCCTGCGAGTTGGGGACGGTGCAGCCACTCGGTGACTTGGATCAGCTCCCTGGTCCCATGAGCGGCGGGTCCGGCCAAGGAAAACCAGATGGCAGTGCTGCAGAGCGGTCGGCACTGATGGGGGACGGTTGGGGACCACGCCGCTCCCCGGGTGGTGGCAGATGTCTCTGCCCGAGCCAGATGTGATGCTGAACCCCGGCGCTCGAACCGCGCTGGCTTTGCTGCGGAACGGCGGTGCTGGGAGGGGGTGGGGGCTCCGCCACGCAGGAAAAGCATGGCTGAATTTCGGTGGGTGCAGAGGGGACGGCAAAGCACCAGGGCAGCTCTGGCGTTGTGTTTTCCGAGATGGGAACGGGGACACTCCACGGCCAGGGATGCGTGGGCACTGCTGAAGCGGTGGGACTGGGCTCGGCGCATCCCTCCTGCCTTCCCCCTACGCCTTTCCTCGCCGGTGCCACTGGTGCCGCGTCCTCGGCCGCCGGCGGGGCTGTGACCCCAGCGGCTTCTGCCCATCCCGCCTGCCCCGTGTACCGGCCCCGCGGGGGCTGGCAGGGCAGCGCTGCCTGGACGTGTGTGTGTTATTTCCTGTGGTCAACGCAAACCATTCCCATAAACCAGCAGCGTGTGGGTTTGGTTCCAGTTCCTTTTTTCCTCCTCCAGTGCCTGCGCTAAGAAGCCGGGTCCCCTGCCCGGGCTGCGGCGGGGGGGCACTGAGCTTTCCTCTCGTCCTGGCAAAGGCTGGCGGGGTGGTGGGGACAGCCGTGTCCGGCCTGGCCACTCTCCACCCGCCCTGTCCACATCTGGGTGGTGGGATGGGTTCCTCTGCCGGGAGACAGGGATGGGTGAAACATGGCCGGTGCGAGTGTGAACCCCCCCAGGTGCCAGCCCCTGGGCTTTGGGGACCAAAGGGAACCGCTCCAGCCCGCAGCTCCTTGTCCTGCTCCCTGGGAAAGCCGGAGAGGTTCTGCAACAGCTTCTCCATCCCCTCGGAGATGGAGCGAGGAGGGGGCCGATGGTTAGCAAAGGAGAAAAGCAGCTCTGCTTTGATGCCCCGATTTCCTCCCGCTGCTGAAAAAGACAGGGTCAGAATCAATTCTGTATTTCTACCCTCTCTTAGAGGGAAGGGTTTTTTTGGGGGGATATTCCCAGAGCTGTGCAGTGAGTGGATGTGGTGTGTTGGGATGGCCGAACCTGGTGGCCGTCGGGTCAAACGGGACCTGGAACAGCTCAGCTTTGGCACCGGCCCTCCGAGGCCGCGCTCCAGCCCGCTGCCGTCTACACAAACAAGGAGGAAAGAGGGGAGCGTTTAACCCAGTTTTGCAGAGACGGAGCGAGATGAAAGCAGTCGCCCGAGGTCATTCCATAAATCTGGGGCAGAGCTCGGATCCGAGCGTGCACCTTCCCCAT
The DNA here is from genome assembly GCA_008711295.1 of Anarhynchus alexandrinus. Taxonomy (NCBI): domain Eukaryota; kingdom Metazoa; phylum Chordata; class Aves; order Charadriiformes; family Charadriidae; genus Anarhynchus; species Anarhynchus alexandrinus. The sequence goes on along the minus strand of VUYV01000331.1, from coordinate 781,786 downwards.
CCTCACCCCAGCACGGCCGACCCGGGGCAGGTTTGTGTCTGCTCATCCTCTCCCTTTTGTCTTCTTCATCGCCCCGAAACGCTCTCGGGTGCTTTCATCTGCGGCTCTCGATGCTCGGGGCCAGCATCTCCTCTGCTCCCAGGAGCCGGGCCGGCGGGCGTGAGCCCTGCGCATCCCGGGAAGGTCGCACCGGGAAGGTCCCACCAGCATTTTCCAGCCACAGGAGGGGTCAGCCCTCGCCTGATCCAAATCCTGTGATGCTTTTTTGGAGTGGGTGGCAAAGTCACATCCTTTGTTACCTCAATTAAAGAGGTGCCCGAGGTGGGTGGGATGCAGCCGCGGTCCTTTTGCTGAGCTGTGGAGCAATGGGGCTTTCTCCAGCGCCTGTGCCCGAGTGCTTTGGGGCAAATAGGGGGTGAGTCAGGCGCCTCGTTTGGCTCCTGTTAATTGCCCCTGCTAGGCTGGAGCGGGGCACGGTGTGCCCCCTCTCTGCCCTGTGTCCTTGTCCCTTGCAGGTTGGCGCTGGGTGGGCACCGATGGGGAGATGACGGGCTCCCCCCGAGGGCGGTGATGCTCAGGGTGAGCTCCGTGTCCCCAATTTCAGCCCAGTGCCGGCAACTGCGCGGCTCGTCCAGCCTCCCACGGCCGGCACGATTCCCACCGGACGTGGATGCTCCCGTCAGCGTGGGCTCGCGCACGTGGCAAACCCTCGCCCACCTCACCACCGCTCTTTTCGACAGCCACGCTCCGCTGGCCCTCTCCATGCCAAATCCGTGGGAACGGGCCACATCCCGCCTGACTGCCGCAGCCCGGTCCCAGCCGGCCCCCGCGAGGCAAAACTCCGTCCCCCCCCGGTGGGAGAGGAGGCTGGAGCAGGGATGGAAACCAGCCTTCCTCCCCCGGGAGCCGCAAACCCTGCGGAGATGAGTAATGCCCTCCCTCGCCAGCTGTCCCGGGTCTCCACACGCCGGGAAATGGCTTCTCCGTGAGGCTGGTGGCTCTGGAGCCAAGGGGACCAGCAAAGCCACCGTGGTCCCTGCTGCCCACTCTGCATCCCCGCTGGCTTCGCTTGCGCTCCCATGGGAGGTTTGGATGCGCCTTCTCCTCCTGGAAGGTTGTTTGGACCTCCAGGAGACACGTCCATCCCTCAGCTCCATCCCAGCTGATAGATGCAGATGTCCGGGTCCTGTCAGAGTTTCTGCCCCCGTGTTCGAGCGAGGCCAACGCTGCCGGCCGGGCTGGCAGGGGGGGAGCAAAGGCGAAAAGGTCGGGTTCTGCCCCGCCATCCCCGTGCGGATGTGTCCTCCCTGCTCAGCCGAGCTTCTGCACAGCGCAGTTCTCACCATCTTTCTGGGCCCCTTCAGCATCTCCCTGCGGTGGGACGGAGGGGACGGGGCGTTCCCTCTCCCGCTCGGTCCAGGCGCGAGGTCGGTTCCCGGTACAGGGATGACGCTGGTTCGGATTTGGCCCCCACCAAAGGAACAGCGCTGTGACTTTTTTTTTTGTTCCCCCCCCTTTTTTTTTCTTTTTTTAACCAGATGTTTGTTTCCCTTGTGGTTTTGGCAACTCGAGCGTTATTGTAGCGAGCTCGCCGGAGCCCGGCCGACGCGGGAGGGAGAGGCAGAGCCGAGCGAGCTGCTATCTCCCGGGCATCAGATGGTGGGTTTTTGGGGGCAGGGGCTGAGCCGGTGGTTTGGTCCATCCCCCGCACACCGTGGTCCCCCAGCCCGGCTTGTAGCCAAATACATCCCGACGTGTAACGTGGAAAGCAAACACAACTCTCAAGGAGAGACCTCAAATTGAGTGAAAAGACACTGATTTGGGGCTGTTGGCAGCGGGGTGGGGAACGGGAGCGAGTCTTGACTCTTGCAAAGCTCTTTGTGCTCATGTGAGGTTAGAAAGGCCCTTCCCGGAGCCGCGCTGTGGCACAGCAAAAACCTCATCCTAAAAACCTGCAGCCTCAGCAGCCGGGGAGGAGAGTGCCGCGCGTGGCCGCCTTCGCGCGCCCGGGGAGGGAGAGCTCGGGCAGACCCTGCGGTGAGCCGAGCAGGGGCTCGGGGAGCCGCCTGCCGAGCCACAGCCTTCGCTGGGGAGCGCAGCCATCCCCTGCCCCGTCCTGCCCGCGCTGCGGGACCCGGGCAGCCCCGCGCCTCCGTCGCCCGGTTGCGGCGCAGAAGAAAACCAGAGACCCCCCCCCCCTCAGATTTGCAGCTCCCACAGTCCCCTCGACGTGAAAGGCTTGGCTGGCATTTTTAATATTTTTTTGTTTTCTTTTAATTATTATTTTATCTGTGTTGGTTTTACTTTGCAGACAAGCTTCGGCCGTCGGGGTCGCTGGCGTTTGTAGGCTGCTCGGGTGGAAATTCAACCGGGCTTTCAGCACGCGGCTTTTCCTCGCCGAAGCGCCGGCTCTGGGCAGCAGCACAGATTTCCCCCCCCCCGACGCCTCACCTGGGGCTTTGGGCTGCGTTTCCTTCCAGCCGCTCATTTTTCATCTCCAGNTTTTTTTTTTTTTAATTTTATTTTATTTAAATGATTGCAATCTCCCCGCTCGCCATCCGGGAAGGGGTTGTTTCCTTTAGCAGCGAGTCGGTGCTGGGGAGTCGTGCCGGGACAACCACAGCGGCAGTGCCTCCTTCCCCAAAGCATCCTCCACCCCGACCCCCCCCACCCCGCTCCATCCCCGGGCACCCTTGGGTGGGCTGGGGACCCCCCAGCCCCTCCGGTCCCAGAGCCAAGAGGAGCCAACACCAACAGCCCCGGTGGGTTTGGAAGAGCCCCAGCAGCGTCCGAGCGGTGGATGGAGAGGAAATAACTGGGAAATAATGGGATTATTTAAAATATATATAATAATATCATGTAATAGGTCCAAGCCTCGCTCGCCCCCAAGGATGCTGATGGTGGCAGAAGGGGAGGAGGTTCCCGGCCAGGCTGGCACCTCGCCGGGCACAACCCGGCTGGGCACAACCCCCCCAGGCCACGTGTCCCAACCAAAGGTGGGGGACAAGCGCCTGGAACGTGAGCATCTCGCCGAGAGCGCAGCTCTGCCCCGCAGAGAAAGGGGTCGGATGGTTACTGGGGGAGTTCATCCTGGTCCAAAAGTTGGACCCGGTTTGGTGCAGCTCCATGGGCAGGTTGGTCCCGTGGCCACCTCGTGCCCTGGGGCTCGGTGGGGACGGGACAGGACGGAGCTCTGCCCATGGAGGACCACCATCACTGGCGGATGCCTCCCCGTCCCTGGGCTTGGGAGAGGTTCAAGCCCGGCATCCCATAAATTATTATTATTACCCTTTTTTTTGTTGTTTTGGGTTTTTTTTTTAAAACCAAGAATAAAAATTCCTTTGCAATTGTGAAGCGAGAGCCTCGCAGGGCGCCTGCAAATGGGCTTTAAACTGACTCCGGCTGCCGGCAGCGGCGAGAGGCCCTTTCATGGACGGGCAAACCGAGTCACCCGCTGGAGCGCGGAGTCCCCGTCCCCTCCGTCCCGCTCGTCCTCGGGTTTTCAGCAGCGCGGGGGGCGGGAAGCTGGGGCTGCGCCTGATTTCCAGCCCTCTGCTTTGGGCCAAATTCCTGTTTTTCTCTCAGCCCGTCCTGAGCATCTCCCCGTGCTGCCGGAGCGGAGATTTGGTCCCCAGCGGGGAACGTCGGTCCCTTCCGGAGCAGCCCTGAGCTCTGCGTTAGACCGGCGGCTTTCCGACTCGGAGGGTGAGGTTGGGAAGCAAAGAGTTAAAATTTATTCCATTCACCTGTATATTTTCACAAGCCTTCAGATAGCAATCAAGAATGCAGGAAACGGTGTATTTAAGGGGTCTGAATTTGCCAAAACCGTGCCACAAGTCAAACTTTTAAAGCAAAGTTTATTTGTAAAGTTACAGAAGGCCGAAGTATCTCCTGTGAAGGGGTAAGTCTCTTTAAAACTATCTTTTTTTTTTTTTTCCCCCACCTCTACCTTTTAAAATGATTGGGCTGGGGAAGAGGGAGAGGATTCATGGAGAGGGACTCGGGTTTAATCTAATAAGCGTTTTTTTTCCCCGTAGGCAAAGGCCAGAGCTCATCACGGCACAGATCAGCCCTGCGCCGGGTTATAGAGGGGCCTTTGACATGTGCCTTGAATAATTTTGGCTTGTTTGGAGCCATGCGAGGGATGCGATGGGGCTCAGCGATGCCCCAGCCGTGTGTCTGTCCCCCCCCAGCTCCAGGGGGGGGCTCAACACCCCCCAAATCAGCACCCGCCAGCGGCCGGTGGGACGCTGCGCCGTGCGAGGGCTTGGGTGATTAACCCTGCCCACCCCTGCCTGCTAATTAACGGGGATCCTCCGATCCATAAAGGCTCCGCGGGGGTCTTTTACAACCTCTTGACGCGCAGCGTTGAAGTGACAGCCGCAGAGGTGGTAACTGGACTCCTAGCGTGAGGGTAGCGCATTAAAAGTTCATTATATATATATATATAAAATTAATCATGTTTTTATTTCTTGTGGTAGGTCGGAGCTGGCTCTGAGTCGGCCGTTGCTGCTCGTGGGCTCGGGGGGGGGG
>VUYV01000331.1:760706-777241 GCA_008711295.1 Anarhynchus alexandrinus | reverse complement strand
TCAGGGGGGGGGGGAAGGGAGGGGGGCTGAAAGCAGAGGAACAGCCACATCTCCTTCCGACGGTGCCTTTGGCTCCAGGAATGGGCTGGAGAAGAGGCAGCCGAGGTCGGCGGCACCTCCTGCCTACGTGAGCTGTGGCAGGCAGGCAGGCAGGCAGGCAGGCACGCCGGAGCCCGGCTCTCCCCCACCTCCGGCAGCCTCGGCACCCGCGGCAGGGCGCTGCCACGGCCAGGGGCCACCAGTCCCCCCCCCCTGCCCCCAGGCCAGGAGCTGGAGGAGCCCGGGGACACCCCATGGTGGGGTGAAGGTGAAGCCTTAACTCCATGGTGCTTCCCAGCCCTGGGGCACACTGCAGCCAGACGGGCAGGAGAAGCCCCCGTGGCCAGGCGGGGAGTCCATGCCACTAGCCACCCCCTCCCCTCCTCGGGCCACTGCCGCTCGGCCGGACCCCACCGTCTTCAGAGACGTTGACACGGGGAACAGCTACACAACCACCCGGCGGTGGCTTTCCCGAGGGCGTGGGGTCAACGCGGCAGCGCCGGAGCCACGGCATCCTCGGGGTTTGGCACCCGTCGGCACGGCGGCGGCGTGTGCCCGGCTCCCTCGGGTTTATTCAAATCCCTCTGCTGCCTCTAATCCCTGGGGAAGGAATGGCTGATGAAGGCGGGCTGGGAGCGCTGCAGGTGATCCCTCCTGGGCGCGGGGCAGCCGCGGCACCCGGGCACCCGCGGTGGCACCTTGCCACCCGCAGACTGGGTGGCCCTTTCTTGGGTGGTGACTAATGACTCTTGTAATTGAGATGAGGCTTTAATATCCACCAGCAGGTGAGCTGACAGAAGGGAGGAGGGGTGTGTGTGTGTGGGGGGGGAGAGAAGCAGAGATAGGGGTGAACACGGCGTGTCTGGGTGAAACGGGCGCTGCTCCGCCAGCCTGACCGGTTGAACCGGCCCGTGCCGGGGCGCTGCATTTCGGCACAAGCCACCCGGGGCTGGGCTCGCACCTCCTCCCCGCCGCCGCGTGCCCTAACGCGGCACCGAGATGCCAAGGTGCATGAAAGGGTTTTTTTTGGTTGTTGATGTTGTTTCTTTTTTTCCTTGCAAGAGAAAGCACCAGTTGCCCGACACGCCAGCTCCGTCGGGGTTTGCGTGGGGAAGGCGAGCGCCGGCGGCCGGCGAGGGCCGGAGGGCGATGCTGGGGTTGCGACATGGCCCGGCTTGGCCACATCGTGGCTGCGAAAAAAAAGCTCTTTGCAGAGAACAATGTGGGCAGCCGGGCCCCAGGGACGCCCGGCACAATGGGGCCGTGCTCGGCGGGGACGAGCCCTGGCTCTGGAGGGGACACGCGCAGGGACGAGCCCTGGCTCCAGAGGAGGACACGCACGGGGATGAGCCCTGGCTCTGGAGGGGACACGCGGAGGGACGAGCCCTGGCTCTGGAGGGGACACGTGTGGGGACAAGCCCTGGCTCCGAAGGGGACACGTGCGGGGATGAGCCCTGGCTCTGGAGGGGACACACGCAGGGACGAGCCCTGGTTCTGGAGGGGACATGTGTGAGGATGAGCCCTGGCTCCAGAGGGGACACGCGGCTGTCCCAGCAGTGGGGCAGAAGCGCGGCACCACGGGGCTCCTCTGGTATCGCCGGTATCAGCCGGAGCGGAGGGGGGTGCGATGGGAAATGGCGTTTTCCCCCGCATCTCTCCGAGTCCGCCCCTTTAAACCTCTCCTTCAAAAACGCGAAGGCCAGAAACCCGCTTTACAGCCACTAAACAAATGAAAATAAAATAACAGGCTGATGCCATGTGGAGGGGTGTTGAGCAAAGCCGCCGGCTGGTGCACCCAGCAGCAGCCATGTAACACGGCAATAACTCTCTTTAGACGAAGACAACAATCGCCACGAAGGCAGCGATGACCGAGAGGGCTGGAGATGCCTCTCCGCCCCGTGACGATGGTGCTCAGGGGGGTGCGCGGGCGCTGCAAGTGCTGCGTGACCCTGCTCTCACTCAATGAAAAAAAAAAAAAAACCATAAAAAAATTTTAAAAATCCCCCTTTAAGAAAATTCCTGCAGCGTTTTCCACACATTTCTTTTTTCCTCCCCACGTGGATTATCTCCTCTGGTTCCAAAGCCACAAGAAAATATGGTCGTATTTTTAAAACGAAACCTCAAGGTAAATAAAGGCAAAGGTTTGGCATCTGCATTCAGCGTTCGCCACTTCTATCGCCCGGGCTGGGGAGGGGGGGGGGACCGCCGGTGCCGTTTGGTGCCGATATAAGATAGAAAGGTGGAGAACATTTTTTAAATGTTCTGAAAACATTCCATCATCTATAGGAATCAAAGCCCCATTGAAAGCTACAGAACCCCTCACATTCGAGGGTTTTAATGAAAACCAAATTTTTTTTCGTGCCGCGTGTTTTTCTTTGCGAGGATTTCCAGGGGAATACAACCGGAGCGGGGGGCGGACACGGGGAACTTGGCTGGAGTTTCTCCTGGCCCAATAGGGCTTTCACTGTGGGGTTTGGGGTTGGTTTTTTTTTTTAATGGTTTAAAGATAATATGGCCCTCGTATTTTTGGACTTGTCAAAGTGCTCTCTCTTTGCCCTGGATCACTGCGGGGTTATTTTTCACTGGAAAATAACTGATGGAGCCGGGGAGGAGGGGTGATGGGGGTCTCGGTCGCTCGCCGGGAGAGGAGAGTTCCCGAGGTCGGGCTGCGGGGAGGAGAGCAAAGACCAAAATTTGGGCTTAATATTTCCTGGCGTTGAGCTGGGCGAACCCTGCTGGGGCGAGAGGGGCCGAGCGCCAGCGCCGGCCTTCCGTCCCCCGTGCTGCGAAACACCCGGCCCTGGGAACAGAGACCTCTGTGCACCCTCCCCAGGAAGCAGCGGGGTTTTATGTGTCCCCCCCCCCGAAAAAATCTGGGTAGAAAACCAATTGGTTTGGGTCGTCTGAAAGGCTATTGTTAACAAACACCTTCTTTTTGCTTTGGTGGGTTTTTCCCCCCCCCCATTTGCTTTTAGTCTGACTCCCCGCGGAAGCCCCCATCGCCGTAATGAGGATGCTGGTTCCCGTGGGGACATCGCAACGGTGCCTTCTCCCGGCTCTCTCCCTCCGCCGCCAGCGCCCCGACAGCCCTCCGGTGCCGCTCTGTGCCCGGCGGGGTCCCCGGGGGGGACGCAGGGAAGGTGAGCGGGCGAAACATGGCCACCCACCCCGGCGGGGACAGCGGTGGCTTGGCCGGGGGCCGCGGGTGCGGGACCACACAGCTCCGAGACGGCGCGAGGGAGGGGTGCGGGGAGCCCTAAAAGCACCCGGCGGGTGGGCGGGGGGCGGCCGGGGACCCCCAGGTTTCGCAGGAACATTTAATCCCCTCGTTAACGTCCCCCATTAGAACAATTCATTCTTTCACTCTGGCTTAAACGCCCAACTTTACTTTACAGCTCATTTCATTTATGACTGAGAAATGAAATTACTGTATCGATTTCATGGCACACAGCGAAAAAACCTGGGTGTTCCCGGCCGCAATAAACCCGCCGGCTGCAAAGACAAACAGCAAAACCTGCCAAGGAGGGGGGGACACCGGGTGGCTGCAGCCACCCCTGGGGACAGCACCGGGGACGGCACCTTCACGTCCCCTCTCTGCAGCCAAACTCAGCTCTGCTATGGGTTTTGTGGGTTTTGGGGTTTTTTTTTTCCTCCTCATCTTAAAAAATTAGCTGTATATGTTTGCAGGGACCCGGGGGGGCTTTGCGAGTTGCTCGAATGGAAAGGAGATACGCTGCCTGGTAGCACTGGTGTGAAATATCCCTCCTGGAGCCGAGCCGGAGCCCCGCCGGTGGCGGGAGAAGGGGTTCACCGGAGCACCGGAGGGGGATCACCACGGCTCTGCGGTGATGGAGAGCCCAACATCATCCTCGCCCCGGTTGGCCAGAGCTGGAGCCAGAGCTGACGTGGCCCATCACAGCGCGGGCAGAGCCAGGATTTGGGTAATCCAGCCCAAAAAGGTGGTTTTTTGTCCCTCCCGTGGGGCTGCGGGCACCCCGCTGCTTTCACCGCTCCCCGCCTGTCCCGGTGCCACCCCGGCATCGGTTTGGTTGCCCACCCAAGAGACCGGTGGGCTTTCCAGCCCCCCGCGCGCCGCCCGGCAGCATCCCGGCGGCAGCGACGCATCCCGGCGGGGACCTGACCGGCTGGCGGTACCCGAGCGGGGCCGGCGGGAGGTGGCGGGATGCCGCCGGCGGGCACGCGTCCCCCCGCCACGCGGACATGCCCCGTCACGCGTGTGCGCTCTGCCCACGCAGGCAGGTGCACGCCCCGGGGGTGCTCACCTGGGGGGTGCGCCGAAACGGCACCGCGTGCGCACACACACACATATACACACATACACACACACACGGTCCTGCCGGGATGCAGCCTCGTCTCCCCTGCCCGCCTCGGCTGGCCTAATTAAAGCCCGCTATCGCCCCATCTAACGCGATTCCAAGGTTAATGAGTCCTCGCTCTCCATCCTCCCCTGCCCTTTGAAGTCGAGCCGCTTTCGTTGCCCGCTGCCTGATGGCGGCGGGAGGCGCTCGGGGGAGCGAGCGGGGATCCCGGCGCCGCGTCGCTAACATCGTTTTTAGCCTCTGCGGGTGAAGCCGAGAATAAAGACGCACAGGGCATGAGCCTGTTTTAATTGAGACTCGTCTGATCTCCCGGCACAGCCCAACCCCGGCGCAAGAAAACCCCTTCCCCGCGTGGCAGCCCGCGAAAGCGACAGTTATACGGGGCACTTGGTTTGCCCGGCTTAAATGAAAAATAGGGTGCGTTATTAAATTACAGCCCTCGTGCAGAACGGCACGTAAGGTGCTCCGGGGGAAGTTGGGGATGTGGCTGCCGCTCTTGATGCTGCTGCCACCCGAGTGGTGCAGCCGGTGGCGGCGTGCGGGGCCGGGTGTCGTCGGTGACGTGGCCCCTGCTCGGTGACATCCCTGCGGGGCGGGAGGGATGCGAGGAGGCTGATGGAGATCCAGGAACTGGGGTTAATCTGGCACCGGGAAAGACTCCTGCACTGTGCAAATGTATTTGGGTGCTTAATTCCCGCCCGCTTGGGATCAAGTGCAGCCTTCATCCCAAACTGACTTTAGGGAGAGATGTCCAAGGTGGGTACCTGGGATGGTGTTGTAGAAGTGCTCCAGACCCACTAGAAATGAACCCAAACTGTTCCAACAGGACCATTCTCCACCTGGGAGAGCCACGGTGCTCCCTGGGGGGGGATATTAGCCCTCGGAGCCCCGCGGCAGCCCTGGCCTTGGCTGCCCCCTCCTCCCTGTGATCCGGTGCCCGAGGTGCCATGGGGACAGCTGTGACATACAGCTGTGACATACAGCTGTGACATAGAGCTGTGGCTTCAGCTGGGCTGCGCTGTCCCGGCCGGGTCCAAGCAGGCACCGGGGAAAACGGGTGTCCTGGCACAATCCAGTGAGGATTTGTTGTTGGAGCCCTATTTATGGGAAAACACAGCCTGCTTTTTTTTTTTTTTTTAATCGGAGAGTCTCCTCTGCAATACATGGAAAGATTTGAGGTTGGTTTCAGCTGAACAAGCCGTGGTTCGGAGCCGGACGGTGGCGTCAGGACCGGCCGAAGCCGGGGAGAAAGAGCTCGGCAGAGGACCGGGAAACCAAACATCCCGGCTGCCGCTGCACCAAGCAGCTCTCGTGAGCCCAGAACGATGTTTTTATTGGGTTGTTTTTGTAGCGCACCAAACTTGAGCAATTCTGAGTGATCAGGAATGAAGGTTTGGGGGGGGTTTATAGTTTGGGCATCGAACCAGCCCTCCAACCCCCTGCTCTCCTCCCAGCTCCCATCCTCGCCAAGGCTCTCGCCAGCCAGCGCCGAAGGAGCTGCCAGCGGGGGCCGGTTGCCAGCAGGTCCTGGCGCGGCCGCCTGGTTGTCCTTTATGGCCCTTGGGTTAACAGCTCCTGCCTTTTTCCAAGCGGGTGGGAACGGCACCGGTTACCCGGCAGAGACGCTGAGCATCGGGGCTGGCCCCGGCGAGGTGGGACGGGGACAGAGCCCAGCGAAGGGGGCAGCGCCGCTTCGGTGGGGGGGGAGTTTTGAAGAGCCCGTAAGAAGCGAAAGGGGTCGTTTTTTGTGCCTGTCTGGGAATCGGATGGAGAGGGAAAAAAAAAAAACCCTAACCCATATATATAAAATATATATATATAAATATATATCTCCCCCAAGGCGCGAGGTCCCGCTGAGTAAGTAGATGTGAATGACGTGTAACCTAACACTTTCCCAGACACCCTAATGAATTTTCCATGTTTTCCACCATTTAGCTTCTAAATAGGCAGTATTCAAAAAAAAAAAAACCCAACCCCAAAACCAACCCAACCCCAACAAAGCCCCCATCCTTTCCAGCCGGACGGCCCTGCAGCAGGATTAACCCCCCGTGGATGCCCACGGAGACGATGCCGAAGCGGGAGCCGGTGGCTGTGGTTTGCACTGGTCCAGGGGATGGGTGTCCACTGGGGGGTGATGGTTATGGGTTCAGGGGGGTGATGGTTATGGGTTCAGGGGGTCTCCAGGGGTGCGGGAAAGGTGCTGGCCACCTCGCAGGACCATTTGGCACCATTATTTCAGAGGAATGAGATTATGCCTTAATGATGCCGATTGCTCGTTGGTGCGAGGGTCATTAAGGGCTTGTGGGGGGAAAGGGGTGGTGTGGGAAGGTGAGACCCCGTGGCACAAGGGGGTCTTCCATCCTTCCCCTAGGTTACCTCCTTCCCCTAGCTCCTGCAGAGCCTAAAAACTTTTTGCAAGTTCAAAGTTTATTTACCAAGGCCGGCAGCTTGGAGACAACATAGCCATTAAAACAGAGGCTGGGGTTTCGAGTTTGGTCTGGAAAGAGAATATAATAAGATTTTTATTTTTTTTTTTGCTGAGACTTTTGTTAGCTTTGTCCTCAAAGGAAATATTCTTCATTTTTCCTAGGAGATTTTTTAGCCCAAACTGCACTCAATTTAATATCTGAATGTTCAAAAAAAAGAGTCATCCATGCTCCAGTGATTTTTTTTTGTTTTGTTCCCTTTCAGTTTTCATTTGCAAAAGAAAACCCAAAGATTTCAGCTCTGGCTGCCCCACGCTATTGCTCTCTGCCCTGGTTTGTCAGAGTCCGCTAGGAACAGCGGGAGCCGGCGGGTGCTGGGCTCTGCTCTCTGGCACTCCGGAGCCCCATCCGCGGCCGCGCTTGGCTCTCAAAGGGCCTTTGGGAGAGGCTGATGCTCCCCACGTCCTGCGCTGCCATGCTGGGGTCCATCTTCCCATTTAAATTCATTAAATTCGTGCAAAACCTGCCTGGAAGCAAAACGCAGCAGCGGCAGCACACTGGGTCCCGTGCTTGGTAGGCGGCCCCGTATAAAAATAACACCCGTATGAAAATTTTTTATGACCCCACCTGGAATACTGCATCCAGCTCTGGAGTCCCCAACATAAGGACATGGACCTGCTGGAGCGTGTCCAGAGGAGAGCCACGAGGATGATCCGAGGGCTGGAGCACCTCTCCTATGAGGAGAGGCTGAAAGAGTTGGGGCTGTTCAGCCTGGAGAAGAGAAGGCTCCGGGGAGACCTTAGAGCCCCTTCCAGTGCCTAAAGGGGCTCCAGGAGAGCTGGGGAGGGACTTTTTACTGGGGCATGGAGTGATAGGACGAGGGGGAATGGCTTCAAACTGGAAGAGGGCAGGTTTAGATTGAACATGAGGAAGAAGTTTTTCACCTTAAGGGTGGTGAGGCACTGGCCCAGGTTGCCCAGAGAGGTTGTTGAGGCCCCATCCCTGGAGGTGTTCAAGGCCAGGCTGGAGGTGGCCTTGGGCAACCTGGTCTGGTGGGAGGTGTCCCTGCCTATGGCAGGGGGGTTGGAACTCAATGGTCTTCAAGGCCCTTTCCAACCTAAACCATTCTATGAAAATAATGCCCATATAAAAATAATGCCCTTCTGGTCCTCAGGTGTTGGGTACGTTTAACACCATGGGCCGGCGGAGCTTCCTGGGTCTCCCAGCCCTATTTCAGCTGCCGCCGTGTCCTCCCCGTGCTGGCCAGGTCCAGCAGCGTCCCCAAGGGCAGCGCCTGACGCGGCCGCAGCCTCACCCCCCCCGATGGGCATCACCCCTTGGGCACCACCACCAAAACCACTTCGCAGAGGGGCTGCACCCCTCGAAAGCCCCTTTTCCGCGGGTGGCCCAGTGCACGTCGGTACAACAAAGCCCTTTTTATTCGTCCTCTTTTTCTTTTCCCCTCTCCTCCTCCTTCTCTCTTTTCATCGCAGCTTTAGACGAGGCTGCGAGTGAAGCGGGGATCAATTTGGAATGGAAAGTTCCTGTAAATAATAGCTGCACCTCGGGGTGTTTCTCTCCCAGTAGCTGTGAAGAAAAGGCGGGTATGTCGAGGGTTTGACTTGAAACACATTTCCGCTGGCCAGGGCTGCGGGGCCGGGTTCTCGCCCATATTAGCATTTATTGCGGTTTTGTTCCAGCTTTTCCTATTTTTTTCTTGCCTTTCTTTTTTTATTTTTTCATTCTTTCTGTGCAAACACCGCTAAGGGCTACGCTTACGGAGCTGCCGCAAAGGAGAGGCAGAGCATCGGCTCCGGTGTGTCCGCCCCGAGCGCCGCTCGATGGGCAAAGCGTTGGCATCGCCGCGGCCGCTGCCTTCGCCGGGCTCATGAATAACGCTTGCGTTGAGTGCCTTGGCTCCTCGGGAGCCCCCAGCCTACAGCGCTTTGGCACCGGACGCTATTGTAGGCTGGGCTTTTTTTTGTAATTTTATTTTTATTTTTGCTTTTCAGCTGTCATTTGGGTTCTGGAGGCGAGTGGTGAGTGCTAAGGGGTTTGGGCTTGGACCGCCTGGGAATGTGGGTCCTGTTTAGGATTTGTGCCGGAGCTTTTGTGTCTCGGGAAGCGATGACAGGCGGCGGTCGGGGCGCGGGACGCTTGGCTGGGGATGCAGGGATCACCTGCTAGGTCTAGCTTGGCGCAGCGCGAGTGGTCCAGACCCACCTTGGAGAAGCCTAAAGGGGTTTGCTCAGAGCTCAGAGCCCAATGGGTCCCCCCCCCATTGCACCCCTATGAAGGCACCCGCCTGCCCTCCTCCCCAACACCCTTGCAACGCCTGCTTGGGCCAAACTGGTCAAGAGCAGCTGTGAGTCCCCCCCCGACACCGGATCCAGGCACCGGGATGCTCGGAGAGGTGCCAAAATGAGACCCTGGAGAAAGAGCAGCGTGACAAACCTTCCTCTGCACCGGGGCACAGATCTGCTCCCCCCGGCGAGAAGTGAGCAGGCGGAAGGCACCGGGGAGACTTGTAACCGTACGTTTATTATTCCACATGGAAAGTCATTAAAATGATTACACGGAGGCCTGACGATATAATCACGTACATTGGATAAGAACATCGACACCGCTAACAGAAAAGCAGAACCGACCACTTTTGCTACGGCTTCGTACCAAGGCGGTTTCCACCCGCTGGCGAAGGAGCCCGGCTCTGTTCTCACTGAAGCCAGCGCCGCGGAGAGGTCTCCAGCGAGAGCTTCTTCCAATGACTTCAACCGGAGCAGACCCTCCTCTTCCTCTCCCTCCCTCCCCGCCTCCCCCCTCCCCAGTGACAAGTGCTACAGGTTAAAAAGATGGGCTACATATTAAATATAGGGCATTACCTTCAAGTAGGGCTGGTATATTACACAAATAACCACATTATTTGGTATCACTAGCATTTGTTTTTAATGTCCATCGTAAGACACCATTAAAAAAACCAACAACTTTAGCCTTCTTTATCTACAAAGCTCTTTGTTCTCATCTCCTTAGTCGTTTGTTGTTATTTTACCCTGCACATACAAGTATTAGAAGCATTATTAAGAATCGAATCCTTCAACACATTTAAGAATTATATTATTATAACAAATAAGACCAAAAATTAGATTTTATAGTTAAATATTCTGTGAGCCAGACAAAGGGGTTTTACTGTACAAGCGATTGTGCATTTTTTTAAAAAAGCAAATTATAGTGCAAAGCAAAAAACGTTGGCCTGTCTTGTGACCATCTGCATACAATAGAGGTGCATATATTTACACCTTCACATGACAATATGTCATAAAAACAACATCGTTGCCATTCTTTTTTTTATTATTTTATTCTTTAAATTCGCTACGAACAGTCTTAAATTAACCTACTACTACGAATGCCTTGTTTTCTTTGTGCTTTCCATCAGTGGCGCGATCGGATGATAAACGTAAATGCATCAAAACACAGGCTGCCGCGGTCCAGTTTCTACAGGTGGCAAGCACCGGAGAGGTGCTCGCTGTCGCTAAGGCAAGTGAAGGTTGCAGTTTTGATGGGGTAGGGCTTTTTTTTTTTTTTAATTATTATTATTATTATTATTAAAAAGAGTTGTTCTTCTCGTTGCTTATTTAACTCATGAGTGGTCATCGCAGCTTTCCAACGAAGCCAGGATGTCTTGCTCCAGTCTTGACGTGGTAGTGCAATTACAACGCTCTGTACCTCAACCGAGGGCTGACAAGCTGCCAACTGAGATTTGGTGACAGGCGGCGCGGCTGTAATGCTGTAACTTAGACAGAGGGGCCAGGAGAGCAATGTGGGGTTTCAATTTTCCTATGCTTATGCAAAAAAAAAAAAAAAAAAAGGTTTGGTTACCGGTGGCACTGGGATCTGGGACTGTGCCTGTCCCCTTGCTGCAGGGAAAGCTGCGGAGGGCAGTGGGTACCGCGGTTACGTGCTCCCTGGGAACCTGCCCACGCACCCTCAGCCCTGCCGGCGTGAGGAATCCCAAATCCAGCCCGAATTCCCACGCCAGCAGCAAGCACAGCCGGCTCACGGGAGGCGATGTAACCCTGCGGCGTGCGTCAGAGCCAGGCCACTGACCTGGCCGTGGGGGAGCCCCTGCCACCCCTCCGGCTGCCTCCCGTCACCGTCCCGTACAGGTGGCAACCTCTTTGGGTTGGGCACCACGAGGGTGTGCGGTGCCCAGGAGACCTGGTTACTCCAAATGCCACGTGAGGCAACCAGCTACCGACAGCCAGCGGTACTTTTCCTGCCCCTTCTTCAGCTTATTCATCTGCAGCAAGATCCCCGTGCTCTGGGTCACTCGGGGGAAAGGAAAGGAGGATGAGGGGACAGAAAATGCCAGATAACATTGCTTCGCAATATTCCCACCACCAAGGGACTGAGTAGAAATTGCTCCTTTCTCCAAATCTCAGTTAGAGCTTTCAGTATGAACTAAGTCATTTCTTAATAAAAAAAAAATAGTCATCGTGTGTCAATCCACTCTGGGTGANGTAGAAATTGCTCCTTTCTCCAAATCTCAGTTAGAGCTTTCAGTATGAACTAAGTCGTTTCTTAATAAAAAAAAAAAATAGTTATCGTGTGTCAATCCACTCTGGGTGAAAACATGGGAAAGAATCATAAGAGAAATATGATGCTTTGCCACCAGCTGCATGTGTCGCCACTCAGAGAGGATGAAAGGAAGACCCAGAGACCGGTGGCAGGGTCATGCCAAAGGCTCCCGAGTCCCTTTTGCAGCTAACGCGCTTAGAAGTGCATGTCATACATCTGGGATTGTCCTGAACGCCGCCTTCGCTTCAGCCACCATCACTGAGATTTGCTAAGAGGAGCAAAGAATTGAATGGTGAGGTCAGGACAAAAGAGCAAACAAAACAAAACGAAACACGTCTCGTAAAAAGTACATCTCATATGTAAACATACAGGAAAGGGGGGGGTCTGTCAGGCACGGGATCAGCCACGTTACTGTTTTAAAAATGACGACAATGACAAAAATGAACAATACAACCTCTGTCGTCAACAACAAATAATAATAATCACATCACAGCTCTTGTTCACGTGGCTGATGCCGACCGACCCGCGAGGAGCGCGCAGCCCCCGCGCGTGCCCGAGTCCCCGCGGTTGTGCTGTAAACCAGACTCTCACGTGCCACGCGCGGCGCTGGCGTCGTCCCGGAGCTCTTTGGTGGTCAAGGGCCCTACACTGGTGGGGAGGGAAGGAGAGGAGACAACGGGGGGGTTTTTTCTTTTTTTTTCTTTTCTTTTTTTTTTTCAGTTCAGTCTTCCTGCATTGGCAGAGAGATGGCTTGGATGACTCCCTGGTCTTTTCTCTTCTCTGAAACATTTCGCAGAAGAAGGGTGAGCTTTTCGTAACTTTTGAATGCTTTGTGTGGGGAAGAGGTGCGAGTGAGATGACTGAGAAGTATTCTGCAAGAAACAAACATCTGATTTCACATGTCCGTTTTTGGTTTTTTTTTCCCTATGTACAATCCACATACATACAAAAGGAACCACATCAAGCGACAAATTCAAGCCTCGTGGACGTTCATCTTGAAATGAAACGTAGGTCTTGGGCCGTCTTTGCTTGATGTTTGTCCATGCTTGCATGCAGAAGATCCCGGTTTGCTTTTGGTTTGGGAGACTTTGGTTTACCCTTTCCCTAGGCATCATTTTGCTCTGTTCACTACCAAAAGGAGTAACGTAACTGTGGCTGTTTAAGTTAAAGCTATCGGTGCCCAGTTGAGTTCCTTCTAGTAGGGTCTCCAGACGGACTCATCCATCCTCCCAGTAGTCGTCATGGTTGTCGGCGAGTTACTGTGGCTCCCGTCTGCATCCACCCCGTCGTTCTGACTACCCAGGTTGGGATTCATTAAGTTGTTCCCCGCTGAGGCACTTGTACAAGAAGAGAGCATCCGAGTGGGGGAGCGCTCGCCACCCGCCACCATGGAGAACTGGTAGGAGCCCGAAGATGTGCCGTAGTACAAATGGTAGGGAGAGGGGTTGGCCTGGAAGGGTCCACTTTGGTTTTGTGTGGAGCCGGGGTAGGGGGGTGGCAGGTAAGTGTGGTGGAAACGCGTTGTGGTGGGCATGCTGGTCATGCTGATGCCCCCGATGCCGGTGGCGGAGGGTGTCGCGGTGTAAGGGAAGGCAGCGGACATGGCGCCAGGGTAATGCATCCGCGGGTCGGAGAACCTGGTCTCGGTGAGAGCCGGCAGCGTCGGGAAGGAGCGATCGAACTGCCGGGGGTCAGAGAAGGGGCTCAGATCTGATGTGCCTGTTGGGGTGGAGGAAGAAAGCGGGTGGTTAGAGCATTATCCTCCTTGAGGCTTGTAGAGTTTGTCCCACCTCCTGCCCAAGGAATTAAAGTCAGAGGGAAAAGCATCTCCTGGATCTGCCAGGGCAGACAGAGCTGAGGAACTTAAAATACAAAAATCCTAAACCCGTTTGTTTAAGTTGTTCCCATTTCCTGTCCTAAAATTTGTTGTTTCCTATCCAAGAAGGGACACGACTAAGCTGACTTCTCTAAGGGTCGATTCATCTCTGGCAGATTAAAAAAACGCACCCCATAAACACAGAAAAAAATGTTTAGCCATTACATCAGCTGTGTAGTAAATAAATGGATGCAGGCCCCAGACGGCCGGTCCCTGAGATAGTCGGTGGTGTATATACACACACACGGAGACAGAGAGGAAAAGCTGGAGTCCAGACCAGCCTGCTAAGCCTTCTTGTGGGTGGCCTGTTCGTGCTGATACCATCAGGGGATGGAGCTGATAAACACACAGCTGAAAACTCCCAAGCTAGGAGCCACAATATCCCTCTGGTTCATTTCTCTGTGTATTTTGCTCCTTCCAAGAGGATAAAGAGAGTGAGAAATTCAGACTTTCTTCTTGCTGGGGGAAGGGAGACTTGGGGCAGCATGGTGGGGACGTTACCCAGCTCCTTCGGATGCTGGAGCCCCCAGTGCCTTTTCTTGGGGGAGCTGAACCCAAAGAGGGTCGCAGCCAGCTTGTAACTGGAGAGGGACCTCTGCCCGGTGCTGCTGGGTCCCGTGCTCCTGTGGGAAGCCCAGGTTAGAGATGGGAACCCACAATAGCAGATCCTTTGAGGACCTCAAGGCTTTTCTGCGGCTCTTAGCTGTCCCGAGGCTTGTGCCACTTCCTTACAGAGCCCAGCACACCCCCAGCCTTGGCGCACCTGAGACAGAGAGAACTGAGTTTTGCTCTCCAAGGAGAGACGCGAAACCCCTGTCCTTGAGTGCCAAGCTCTGGCACTGGTTATGCAGGAGGACATGGCTAGAAATGTCACGACTGCGCCTTTCTCAGCCTTTTAACACCCCTCATGAGACGACAATCTCTAGAAAGAGCAGTTCTAGCCCAAAGCGTTTGGCTGGGACTCCGAGCTCAAAGCCTTGGCCAGCTGGAGGTGGCTCTTCATCCTTTCTGTTTGCTCCCAAGCCCCCCGTTTTTCCCTTGTTAAAAGCAGGGGCATCGCACCTTTCTGCTTTGGTAGTGGGATGTCATCTGGCCACAGCGATTTTTTTTTTGTCACATTGGCTGGATTTTGAATTGACTCTGAGCAAGAAAACGTCTGAGATGAGTACGACAAACGTGCTTGTTGGTTTTAGATATGCATATGTATATAGACACACATTTATATGATTGTGTTTGCTATGCATGCATAGGTATGTGTGTTTTATATGTATTTATTATGATGAAGCATTTTTAACTTCTCAGGGCTGGTGTTCCAGGCCCTGCAGCATTCCCCCAGGAAAAAATACTTGAGCTAATCCCTTCCAGCTAACTAGTGGCAAGGGCATGCTCTGGAGGGGCAGATAGGGAGGGGATTTGATCTGAACCTTCTTTCTCATCCCAGGTGAGTCCTTCAGCCATCGGCCGCGGGAAGGAGAAGGGGAGGAGAGGTTCCTCCCTCCCCTCCAGCCATTTTGCGGGCGATCGGCAGCGCCTGCCTTCCCACGCAGGCTCCACCGAGGAGAAAGGCGGGGGAGCACCTGGTTTGTGAACGTGGCTGCGGCTTTGGTGCCAGATAAGAGAGGAGCAGCTCAAAGCTGTCACGAACCGCACCGCTCTGCACACACCCGGGGCTGGATGCAGCCGAGCCCAGCGTGGAAGCGGCTGCCCGGCCGCAAGGGCCGTCCCTCTTGCATGCCATGCGGAGGGGTAGCGTGCTTGGGCTGGCTGGAAAAGCACTACGCTGCGCAAAAAAACGCTCACAACTGACCAAACCAACCTGATTTCACCTCCCGGCCTGCCAGCAGGACGCTCTGCCCCATCCCAAAGCCACGTTGCTGCCAAAGCAGCACCAAAGCTGCTCTCAGGCGGTGTGAGCTGAGGTTTGGAGACCAGCTCTGCAAGAAGCAGCTTGACCAGAGCCTGTAGCTTTAGCAATCCAGCAGTATCACAGGATAAGGGGTCAAAAATCCTGGCTGAACTTGGACCGGAGAGAAAAAGTGCTATTTTCTCAATGCTCCCACCTTACACACACGCAGCCAGGCCACTGCGGTCCAGGTAGCTGGACTGTTTTGCCGTACACTGAGAGAAAGCAGCCTCAAAATCGCTCCCCAGCCCCCCAAAAACCCAGACTGCCGCACACTGCCTTCCCCAGAGCAGATGACAATCTCCAGCGACCAGACCACGCTCCTTCATTAAGCTTTCACATGCCCATAAATAATATTCCATAAAATGCAAATCGAAATAAAACCTAAGTGCTCAGGGCACATTTCCCTTTTCCTCTATAACACGCTCAAAGGGTGGTGTTTTTTTTTTTTAAAAAGCTACGTTTTATTGGCCTGAACTTGCAACGTTTGGCAATGGGTCCTTGCTACTAATTTAGAGGCAAGCGTGTAAGAGTGTTAATTGCAGGCGCTGCGTGTGACGAGCAAAGCACAGCGAGACCGTCGGGTCTCGACACACTCCCGCCATTGCCTGCAGAGCACCGGCGGGCAGCGGGTGAGCTCTCCGGGCGCCGGGCTTTGCATCCCCCTCATCTCAGACAGACGGCACTTTGGGCCTCTGTAAATCTGAGGGTGTGAGGGTGCAAATCCCTCAGAAACCAAATCGTTTGGCTCTGCCGAGGAAAACCCACGGCGCCGCGGAGCGAGTGGGGTGTACAAGCGGCCATGACCAACTCGCTTTCGTCTTCGCCGGGCCTCGGGCTTTAAGTCTGGGCCAGAATAAAGCTCCAGCTTTCTCCGACCAGTCTGAGGCTTTATGAAAAAAACCCAAATAACCCAAAAAACCACTTGTGTATTTTGTCTCTGTGTTATTGAGTGGGTGGGTTCGGCCTTCTCAGGCTGTGGCAACCAGACACCAGGCTGCTCCGCTGTATAATGTCGGTCTCTGTTTTGCCATGGCCCCCGGCAGCCCCCTGGGGAGGTGAAGCCCGTCCATCCCCACCGGGACACCCGGGACATCCCCAGGCAGGAGAGCCGCCCCGGCCGCACGGGGCTGAGGCGGCCATCGCCAGGCTGAGACACGGAGCTGCCTGGCGGACAGCGGCCTCCCCGTTAACCACCGCCATGGTGTCCACGGCCCGGCCCGCCGCGGGGCTCGGCGGCGGCGACCCCGGCTCCCCGCAGGGCCCGGGGCGGAGGGAGGCGGTCGCCGGCTGAGGGGAAGCCCCGGCCGGGGCCCGTCCCGCCGCCAGCAGAGGGCAATGGCCGCCGGGCCCGCGGCGGGAGGCGGCCGCTAGAGGGA
>VUYV01000331.1:741433-760624 GCA_008711295.1 Anarhynchus alexandrinus | reverse complement strand
TAGGGCTGCCCCTCCATCCCAGCTGCTTCACCTCAGGGCCGCCCCTCCATCTCAATCTTCATCTTAGGGCTGCCCCTCCATCCTGTCTCCTTCACCTCAGGGGCTGCCCCTCCATCCCAGCTTCCTCGCCTCAGGGCTGCCCCTCCATCATCCCTCCTTCACCTCAGGGCTGCCCCTCCATCCTGTCTCCTTCACCTTAAGGCTGCCCCTCCATCTCTGCTCCTTCACCCCAGGGCTGCCCCTCCATCTCTGCTCCTTCACCTCATGGCTGCCCCTCCATATCAGTCTTCACCTCATGGCTGCCCCCCCATATCAGTCTTCACCTTAAGGCTGCCCCTCCATCTCAGCTCCCTCGCCTCAGGGCTGCCCTTCCACCTCACGAATCTGTACAAGTCAGAGCCACACAGCCCCATGCCGCCATCCCGGCCGGGGCCATCGGCCCTCCTGCCCTGCGCCTGAGAAGATCCCCGCTGAAACCGCCCCAGCGAGGTCCAAATAAAACATCGCCATTAATACCCTCCATAACCACCTAACTCAGCAGCAAAGCAACCCTCCGTCACGCTCAGCCAAGCCATCAACCGGCAACCCGGAGCAAGCGCCGTGCTCAGCGAACGCCAGGGAAAGAGGAGGGGGGCGAAGTTGTACCCTTCGGACCCCCCCCCCCGCTTTCCCTGGGAAATCACAGCCGCCGCGGGGCTTTAAACACCCGCATCCCACCATCCCCGTCCCCAGCACAGGCAGAGCCCAGCGCCTCGCACGCGCGCGTGTGCTGCGCCGGCGTGCGTGGAAGCCCTGCCTGGCGGGATTTACTACGGCTCGCCTCGCTCGCCGGCCAGCCCCCGCTTCGCTTTTTTGGACCCTGGCAATCCGAGCTTGAGTATTTCAGTTGTCCGGTTGCCAATCAAAATATTTGAAGGAAATGTTTATTTTCTTCTCGAAATCACACCAGCTGCTGCACTAACTGAATAAGCCCATTTAGCTGTAAGAATTTAACCATTGTAAGAGTGAACCGAGTCCCCCAACTACTCCAAAATCTGACCCAATCTATCAGCGGAAATGTCAATGTTTTGGATGGGAGTTTGGGGAAGTGTGGAATGTGTATTAAATAAAAGCCATGTAAAGGTCAAAGCCCTGATTAGTAATGCCACTGTCTCCTCGTTAGGGCTGTGCTGCCCAGGGGACCGCCGAGGCCGGGACACACCCCGTTATTTAATTGTGCAGCTGCAATTTGCACCTTTTGAGGACCCCCCCGAGTCTCCCCCCAGCACGTGGAGCCGGATAGAAACAGGCTTTCAAAGCTGCTCACCCCCTTTCCAGATAAAACAACCGCCGTCAAAGTGACACAGCAGCTTTCTTTTCGCCACGGAGACAATATGGGTCTTTTCTTGGGTGGATGGCAAGGAGATAAACGCAAAGAGCTGCCCCTGATGGGAGCCGAATCTCGGCTGGCTCGCGGCAGGGCGGCGAGGGCTGGCGGTGAGCCTGGAGGTGGGGAGGCAGGTTCGGGAGGCTGCTGACCACAGAGGTTTCTCTGGGTGTGTTCAGCCGGGTTTGGGAGCTGCCTTGGATGGACTGAAACTGGTCCCCACGCCCGGGTTGGGACCGGTGGATGTGCTTGAGAGTTCCCTGGAAGCCTTGGCGGAGCCGAAGCGATGGACCCTGCAAGAGGTTTTAGGGACTAACGGCACTGATGTGCATCTGTCCCAGCGAAGCGGTGGGGGCTTCCACCGCCTCCTGACCCAGGAAAAGATGTGTTCTGCCTGGGGAGAGGAAAGAGCAGCAAAAGCGATATCAGGACCTCTTCAGTGCTGCAGGGCTCAACATGCAGCAGTTGGAAGAGATTATCTATCACCTAGGGCCGTGCAGTGACGTACGGAACCTGAGCAATTCCACAGCACCCCAAGATACCACCCTCTGCTCCCCATGTTTTAGAGATGTGGGGAACATGCAATGGCTCATTGAATAAAGTCAGCAATAAACCTAAGCATGTGTGTACATTACACAACGCACACAAATACTCATAGTGCGGGGTACACACAGAGAGAATATAGGAAATTTAAGGGGAACTTGATAGTGTGGCACTCTCCAAGTGTATAGAATATATAAATATCTTCAGCCTGGCCATATATCACCGTTTTATTTATATGCATATACATGCCTTGCAAAATTGTCATGAAAAATATAGCCCGGGGGGGAAAAAAAACCTCCTTTCCTGTCTTATGCCACGATGATTGACGACAATGTAAACACTAATGATACTTTATGCTTATGTATATAATACGCACGCACGTGTGAGATGGAGCGGGGACAGAAATTCTCTCTCTGTATATACCTTTGGCTATTTTTTCTCTACTAGTTTCTGTGATGCTTGGACCTCCATGTTGTCTTTCAGCATTTTTCTGACCTCTCTTCCTCTCTGCTTCCTTCCCCTGATCATAACGGCTCCATCTGGGAGCACGGAGAAGGCAGGTTGCCAAAGATGGAGAGAATCTGCTCTGTACGGGAAGGTGCAGGAGATGCATTTGATCTCTGAAGACCCAGCTCATCTCTAGAGAAGGCGCCGCTCTCCTCCCCACCCACGCACGCAGGCACGCTCTCACGCCTCTGTCACATATGTGAACAAGTTCATTCGTTTCCAAGTCAGAGCCAACTAAAAAAGAAAACGGCCCCCTTCCTCCCACCCCATGAAAAATAGAGCAGAATTTATTTTGGGGGAGGAGGGGAGGTGTTGAAAAAAAAAAAAAGAGGGTGTGAACAGCATCCGTTGTTACACGCCCATGGAGCAATTGTTCTGTATCTGATATAACCAGCTCACGAACTGGGTGCAAGTACTTCCTCTGCAGAGTTTGTAAAAAAAAACCCAACAAAAAAAAAAACACCCAACCAACCCCAAACCAAAACACAACAACACACATGTCGCTTATCACCGCATCGCCAGGCACCACCTCAAGACTGCCGAGCACGTTTGCTGCTCCGTTTTCTAATTCTCTCCCCGTACCGTGTGCTGCCGTGCAGACACACGCTCAGCCCCCGAACCTACCCCGCTCAGCATCGCAAACCTTAACGCCGCGCTCCTGGGTCCTCTCCCAGTACTTTCAATCGGACCCCAAACATGCTGGGCAGCAGCCTCCCGGTCTATACAGGCAGACAGGGCAGCGAGGCAGGGAAATTCCCAAGTATTCCCGGCTCAGTGAATCACACACCACACCTCAACCTCCTCTTCAAGGCAAACTCTTCAAGGTCCACTGGGATGCTCCCAGTCGGACCCTTCTGGGGAGGACCTTTCTTTTAACATCCGGTCCGGATTTATTCGGGGCCGGTTCAGCCCCATCTCCTGTGCCAGCACTGTCCTTCATAGCTTACATTAGCTCCTCTCCCTCCCTGATGTTTACCCCCTGGATATATTTATACAGAGCAATCAGCTCTGCTCCCAGCCTGCCTTTTGCTAGACTAAACAAGCCGGGCTCTCCCAGCTCCCTCTCCCTCCAAAGCCTCTCTCTTTCCCTCGCCATCCCTCTGCCCGCATCCTCCTGCCCGGCACGCACCGCGTCCGGCTCCATCCCCGCCGCTCCATCCCGCAAAGCTAATGAATAAACTAACGGTGCTAATTGGAGCGGGTGGGTGGGCTGAGCGGGAAGCGCTCCCTTGATTGCAGGCGCTCCCTCTGGCCTGCCTGCGCTTTGCTCTTTACCTGTATTCAAAGGGTATTAAAAAAAAAATAATTAACAAGCCCTGACTACATAAAAGGAAGTTGCTGAATTTACAACCCAGCCTGCAGCTAGACCACCTTGCCTGCCGAGCAGGTTTGGACCAGGCCAAGTCTGCCATGGGAAACCCACTGCGGAGCGGCGGGCTGACAGGGGAGGCCGATGGGGCGATAGGAGACGGGGCTCCAGCCCTGCTCTGCCGCTCCTGGGCTGCGCCGCAGCCACGCGCAGCCCGGCGGTGCCCTCCTGCAGCGGGACCCCCCGGGGCTGGAGGCGCTCCCCACTGGCAGGCTGGAATCCGGCAGCGCGGAGCCCAGCGCGTTCGAAAATCCCACGTCAAAGGCAGGATGGCATCCCTGGAGCCCGAGGCAAATCCAGCCGGGCTCGCTTCAAGCTCATCTGTTATTTCGCCCGCCTGCTATTTCGTCGGAAGGGCAGCGCTTCGGCACCCTGAGCTGCGGCTGGGGGCGGAGGCGGCTGCACGGCAGCAGCAAAAGCCGCGGCCGCGGGTGCTTGGACTGTCTCTCGGGGGATGCTCCCGTCCGGCACTGGCCTGTGGTTCATCTTTGACCGTTACATGCCAAATTCATTTAAGGGACATCCACTGGGCAGCGGGCAAATGCAACTGAGAGGAGCGGAGAGTTTAAAGATAGGCACAGAAGCCCGCGG
This sequence comes from Anarhynchus alexandrinus, assembly GCA_008711295.1. NCBI lineage: Eukaryota > Metazoa > Chordata > Aves > Charadriiformes > Charadriidae > Anarhynchus > Anarhynchus alexandrinus. Next base: position 756,248 of record VUYV01000331.1, on the reverse strand, counting down.
AGCCTGAAAGCAGGCAGGAAACCCATCTTCAGCGTGTTCCTTCCTTTGAGGCTGACGCTGAATCCCACAATATGTTTTCTTCCCACTAATGCTTGCCTGGCTTCCTTTGGAAACAATTTAGTCTCTGCCCATGGTAGAATGTTTTTATCCATTAAGAAACGGATATTTTAAAGAAACCATAAGTCAATCTGGACAGGGATTAGGAAGCAGCAATTCAGTGCATTTGCTGGGCCCATAATTCAGGACTTAACCTCAGAGCAGCCACGTTGCATTTCGGAAACAATAGGGCACTCGCTGCTGATGCCAAGAGGCTTCTTAAAAGTAATGTAATACTTTAAAAATGTATATTTAAAAAGAAAAAGAGAGAGATATTTTACTTTAAATGCATATGGTGAGGCACTCTGCTGAGGACTGGCCCGCGTTAAACACATCGCACTGCCTTTAAGTAAAGGATTGGAAATCAAGCTGGTTAAAGCCGAGCAGTTTCCAGATCAGGAGATCTGAAAGCTCTTCACCAGCAAAGACGACGTCTCCCAAACCCTTCAGCAGACGTTAAGGCAGGGAGAGGCAGGATGGAGTCTGCGAAAGGATCCAGCGTTTACTGCTCTCCCCGAGAAGTCAAGGGAATTCGGTTTCGCTGGAGCAATACGAAGAGTGTGCAAGGGGATGTTAAGTGCATTAATCAAAACAGCTTGCTCCGTTACTGAGGAGATCAAATTTAAAATCACTTTGCAATTGTCCTCGTGGACGCAAGGCCCCTACATGTTGCCGGACAATGCACACAATTGCTTTTGAGTGGTTGAAGATGTTTCCACCACAAAGCTAGAACACAGGAGCCGGCTGCGTGGGCGGTCCTCCTCTGTTGCAATGGGAATAAAACGGTTCAGCATGAACCACTGCTGAAACACGGGCAAGGGCAAAGCTTCGCGCGGAGAATCGGGGGCTGCTGGGACCATCCCGGCTCTCCCCGGGAGGACATGTGTTTGTCACCATCCCACTTCCCCAGAGCAAGGGGGCCCCAAGAAGTAGCCGAAGGCGGGCAGAAGCAAGTTCCTTTAACATCTTGCTTCACTTTTGAGAGCTACTTGATTTTTTTTTTTTTTTTTAAGAAGACAAAACTCGAAATGAAGCAAGCACGCAAGGCTCTGGCTTCGCGTGCCCCGTAATAAGGAACCATTTCAAGCCATCCTAATGACAGCTTGCTGTCTCGCTGCGGAGACGGGAGAGCCGGGATTTCAAAACCTCAGATTTTCCAGACCTCACTAGAGAAGTATTGGGCCAAATCCTCAACGGGGGCAAACGGCTCTGCTCTGCTGAAGCCGGGGAAGCAGCACCAGCTGATGCTGAGGGTCTGCCTGTCCGACCTGCCCGGCTACAGGGCCAGGCTCTCATCACAGATACGCTGAGTGAACTCAGAATTACCCTATTTTCCCCCCAAAGCAGTGGAAATGGGAACGAAATCTGGTCTGTGGAGGGATGCAAACGTCTGTCCCGTTTGCAGACAGGCGTGGGAAGGGATTGATTCTCTGCCCCTCTCCTCGGGGTAAAGTAAGACTGAAGCCATCGACATACACTGACACCGGGCAGTGGGAAACCAGCGCGAGAGCAGGATCTGACCCGCTCGGCCGCGGTGCTGAGCACGCTCTCCTCCCATGTTTCCTGGCATGCCCTTCAGAAACGATCGGTTTTCTCTTACCGGGAGGTTTTTGGTTTGAGACCATTTAACCTCAGGATGATCGTTTTACATGGGGGCTATTTATAACCTCCAGGGGCTGCTTTACTGAAAGTCTTCTGCAAAATGGCCGAGGGCCAGATTCTTCTCCCATTTACCCCAGCGTCCTTGCCGTGAGCTCCACTGCGGCCACAGCCTTCGCTCCCGGGAAGGAAAGACAGGACTGGGCCAGAGCAAACACATCTCCAAAGGACCCCGATTCCTCCCAAAGATCAACACTGTCTCCTACACATCTGTCCGCTTCAAAGCCCAAACCCCACCTGCCGCGTTCGGGGATTTGAGGTGCCTGAATCCCCCCCTCCTCGGTGACTGAGGCTGTTTCGGAGCATCTCACCTCCCCAGCCTGGTTTTGCCAGAAGCGGATTAGGAAGCGTTTGTGCAAACTGCTCGGTCAGCAGAACCGGGAGGCCAAACCACCTCCGGCGCGCGAGCGAGCGGAGGGCTGCTGGGCGTAGGTGCTCGCGGAGGGAAAACCTTCCTCGCCACCCTCCCCGGCCCCCTTTTCACCCGGGAACAGGGATGCAGCGACGCTCAAAGCACTAAGGTTGGGAAACACCCAGGTAAAGGATCGCAGGGGCCGCGTGAACTCCAGCCTGCCCTTTTCGTCCCTCCTAACCGGTATCTCGTTATGCTTTCTGCTAATCGGCTTCTTGTGTGTGTTACCTAAGAACGTGCCAAGTCGTGAGAATTACAGGCCTGTTAACTCCTGTGTTGTTCTTGGCACGGGCCGGGCTCCACTTGCTCGGGTAAAAATTATGATCTTTGTGAATAAGCTGTGTGTGTGTGTGAGAGAGAGAAAGAGGGTGGGTTTTTTTTATTATTATTATTATTATGATTGGTTGCAGTCAGCGTCGTGTCAAAAGGACAGGGCTGAGATTAAAATTACTGAGCTGATTCCGCTCCCAGTTACGCTGGTAAGAACCCGCAGTCATTTTAAGACAGTTCCTCCAATTTGGGAACAAGGGAGCCAAGAGCAGAGCGTGCACGAACTGCCTTTTGCAGCATTCCTGGTGCTCTGGATTCACTCCGCAGGAACGATTTTAGATGGCTAATTTTGTGTGTCTCCACTCCTGCTGTCACTTGACATTTGGGAATTTGGCACGGGCAGTAGCTTGTGGCCAGTTTCATTTTTTTGCTTGTTGAATTTGTGTCATCACCTGATTCTTTGCTCCAAACGACGCTCTTTGGGTTTCTGGCACTACAGGGGACTGGGCTAATTTAAAATACGCATCTTTTTTTTTTTTTCTCCCCCCAAGAATCTCTTTCTTTATTATGCAGCCAATGGGACGAGCCTATAAAGCTCTTTCTCTCTCTCTCTCTCTCTCTCCCTCTCGCTTTTTTTTTAACAAAAATCAAATGATAATCCTACACAAAATGCCCGAGTTCTTCTCATAAACCGTGCTAATATCAATGAAAATTCCAAGCATAAAGATTTGCATTTCAATGAGAAATAAATTAAATTTTCACTGTAATTTGGGGCTGGGAGGAGCGGGGCAGCTTTTACAGTTCAGGTAACGTTTTCAAACATGTTTTTGCGCCCGAGACACCCTCTTTGCCAATGACACCGAGGTTTTCCAACATCTACATCACTTCTGAAAACGCAGCGTAAAGGCTTTTTAAAACTTTTCAGTCTGAAACCTTCCGATCGCCGAAACCCAAAGCGAAACCAGCTTAAATCCTACCCCTTAAATCCCGTTGGGATTGCTGCCGATTCCCGAAGGCAAACGCCGCCAAGATGAAAAACGCACGGAAAAAGAGCGCGTTTCACGCGCGGACAAGGAGGACGGTCTCTCTTGATACACGGTGGTGGGGTCCGGCCGCGCTGAGAGGTGCGGCGAGCCGGGAGCAGGAGGGCAGCGGGATATTTGCAACTGCAACGCGTGGTCGCGGGGCTGAAACTCAGGTGCACGGGAATTGGCAGTCCGACCTCTCTGGGGTAACTCCGGTGGCAATTCCTACCTCTTTCCTGGCAACGAGCTACCACGCAGATTCGCGGGGAACGCCCGAGGGCTCCGCTACGCTGACGGCAAATATGGGAAGAGCAAAGCCTCCATGTGTGTGTGTGTGTGTGTGTGTGTGTGTGCGCGCACACGTGCGCCCATGCAGGTGTGCATACGTGTGGGGAATTATGCTGGAGCCGGGTGATGGATCACCAGACTTGGCATAAACACAATGCAACAAGATAAGAAACCATTTGGATTAGCATGTAAAGTATAATACACCCTTTCTAGTTGATGCTTAACTGTCTGCGCGGGCGCCTTCATGTCAAAGGAGCTGCTGGATTCAAAGCACGCTGCTCTGATCTCCCTCGCGTTCCTGCTCAAACTGCTCGGTTTCTCCTATACCTAATGGCACGCGGAGCGAAATCGCCCGGGTTCACGACTCAGCGAGCCACCTGCTGATTTAATGGGGGCAAAAAGGCTTCCAGGGTTGAGAAACCCACCCAAACCCCTCCCTGGCCTGTCCCTGCAGAGGCACTCCTTACCCAGGGGAGAGCGGGACTCCAGCCCTAAAACGCCATCCGCGGGGAGGTGGGGACGGCTCCGCTCCCTGCCCGGCCGTGTCGGGGGCACGAAGGTTCGGGGTGCGACGCCGGGCTGGGGCACCCAGCCAGTTACCTTGTATTGGAGTTTGAGCCTGGGACCCAAAGTGGCTCGGGGTGCTGAGGGATCCGCGGGGGTTGGGTGTTGTTGGGGTGACTCTCATGGACTGGCGCAGCCGTTCCAGCTCCCCGTAGCGGTCGGTGAAGGGTTTGGCTTGGTCTTCTAGCTTTTGTCTGTGCCCTGGAACATGATAAGAGAGTCTGATATCTAATCGGTTACCCTTTGGCTCCAGCACCCTGGTTGAACACAAACTCAGCGCAGTCTCCATCTTTGCTGTTTGCTATTATTCGCATGGGGGTAACGCGTGGCGGCCCCCGCAGAGACCGGCTCTCCGGGGACTTTGCACGGCACACGGGAAGACCTCATGGTTCAGACAGACGAAACCCGCTGGAGAAGGGACACAGACCGACCCACGCAGGAGGCCCCACATCACCCGGCAAGTCAGCGTCGGACCGAGGAGCAGGATGCGGGCACCGGGGTCAGGGTGCCCCGTGCCCAGGATGCCCCGTGCCCAGGGTGCCCCGTGCCATGCCTACACCAGCCCTCACCGGCTCCGAACCAGGAGAGGAGACACCTGCAAGGCAGGAGGAGCCCCATCTCCCGGCAGGGCGGTGATTTGGGGAAGCAGCAAAGGAAATATTGAATTTAAAGCATTTTCGATAGCGTTTGCTCTGTCCACAAAGAATAAACTCTCATCTTACTCCAGCTCAGCCCCCAGCTCTGCCCACCCAACGGGGCCGGAGAAGGCGCAGGAGGAGGGATGGGAGCAGCCCGTCCCCGTACCGCACCTCGGCCATCTCACTTTGCTTCTTTCTGTTCCTCTTTTCCTACCCGTAAAACGGGGAGACTATTCACCCACCTCCCCCGGGCAGGGCAGCAACTAATGAGCATTTGTAAAGCACTCCCAGCTCCTTAGGTAGCAGCTGCTGGAACAGGGCAATAATTATTAAATTTATGCTAATTGTCCCGAGGCAAGAGGCGCATGAAATACACTTGATACATAACTTTCGCATTTTACTATATTAATCATCGCCGAACGGCTTCACTCTCTCTGGGCCGGATTCCTGTCTCAGTTACACCCGCACAAAGCTGGAGGGACTCCAGAGAAGCCGGAGCTGCTTCAGTTTTACATCAGTGCCGGGTTCAGCCCTTGGGTTCTCCTCGTTCTTTACCTGCCGCAGCCAGACGGCCCTGCAACACCCCCAGCTCGTTGCACCTGCCATGGAAGGACCTTCCCAAGGTGGCAAACGCCTTATCCCGGCGTCATCGAGAGCGGAGCTCGGGGGCACTGGAGGTGTGCAGGCACGCCGGGGCGGTGGGAGAGGAGCTGGGAAGAAACCCTTCTGCAGCTCTGCTGAGAGCTGAGCCTTATCAGATCCAGCCCTCCGGCCCAACATCCACCAAGTCAAGCTCAGTTCTTTGGTGGCTTTTAAGAAGAAAAGCGATGCATTCGAAAGGCGCAAAACGCAGCCACCTCTCGCTCACACCCCCCCTTCCCTCCCCCCCTCTTGCCTCTGCGTAGGCTGAGCTCGGTGTCAATTTATAGCAAACTCGCAGAAAGTCCCCAGACTTCCCCCTCTTTAAATCTGATGTCTGATATCTTCTGATCTCGCGCTCGCTTGGCTCCTCCAGCTCCGGCTGCCCTTGCCAGGCTGTCTGCGGAGACGCCGGACGGCTCGGATGGGAGAGGGGAGCATCGACTCCGGAGGGGATCTCGCGCTCCCAGCTGAGCTCCCAGTCACACCGTCGCGCCACGGGTATCCCAACAGCAAACCGCCCCCGCCACAGTTTTTGAGGAGCTCTGAATCCCCCCCTGGGAGCTCCACATCCAGGTGAGCCCCACCGTCCCCCCAAACTCTACAACCCCCGGGCTCCCGGGTGCGTAAAAGTCCAAACGGAACGAAAACGTGCTGACGCCAGAGAGCAACACTTGGTCAGGACAAATGCTCAGCAGAAAGCAAAACCCAGCGGCGTTTTGAAAACGTATTTTCCCTCCTGTGTGAAGCAAACCAAGGAAACCTCAAATCAACACCCTAAACTATCTCTTCGAATCTCTGCGCGCCCCTAGACCTCGGGCACCTCTGCGCTATCTGAGGGCCTTCGGAGACGTGAGCAGCATCTGTCACCCGGCGTTTGTGCTTTCCCCAAGGGGGAACGCGTGTGCAGCGAGGTGTCTTGTTTTGGTCCACATTTTATTATTTCAGTATGCATTTGAGCACAGAGGAAGAAAAATAGGTTTGCCTTTTTACCTTTAGCGAATTTCCTCAGACCGAGCTAAGCAGAGAAGCCAAGAGGACTTCAAAGACCGAGTTCCACAGAAATTTACTGGAAATTAAATTCTCTGCCTCTATCTCAGCTGAAACCCTATCCTGCAGTAGTATCTGGCATGTGACGGAGAAAATCCTGAAAAATAAATCAAGTGATCTCTACGCTGATAACGTTTTTAAAGATTATTCAGCTGTACAACTTCACCGAGGGCTTCATGTGGCTGCATCATGCTGCACTGGGGTTGCTCCGGTCCCTGTGCTGTCTGAACGCAAACGCAGCCCCGTGGGGTTTTTCAGCCTCAAGGAAATAGCAGTGCTGTACTTACACCTTCTAAAAGGGGCTGGTTTGCGGGGAGACGCAGCAATTACCAGCAAAAACCCCAAAAAACTAAAACTATCCTGATAAAAAGAAAGTAGAAAACTTGATGCCAATATAAGTCAAGGCAAAGGCTCGTTTAGGAGTGAAAACTCGGAGGAGAGCTGCGGTGGGATCGGGACCCTTCCCGGCTCTCCGAGACCCTCTCCGGTTCGTATCCCGCCCTGTCTCCATGGGGGGGACCCGGCAGCGCTAAACCATACGAAACACGGCAGCGAACGAGTTAAAAACCACCAGTTTGGACTGCCAACCCCCTTTGGTACAGGCTGTCTCCCCAGGACTTCCTGCCGCTTGTCACTTCGAGCGAGGGACGTCAGACTTTGTCACGCAAGAGAGAATCGCTATTAATGGCTTTCTTTCATCAGAACAACCTGAGCTTTTTAATTTCTGCAGCGGTTGGCTTCATTAAAAGCCCTTCCCCATCTGCCCACAGCTGTCACGGAGAGGAAACCAATGCCGTCAAGTGAACAATAGCTCATACCTTAGAGAAGAGGAAGGTGGTTTCTAGCTTAACCCAAGGACTGACTCAAAGCCTCCCGAAGTCAGTGGGCGGATTTTCAATCGACTTCGAACCGCTCCAGACCTCATCCCAAGAACTCTGTCTGAGAATTCTTACTCACCCCGACCTGTGAATTTTTGGGGCGTGAAACCTCCTGTTGGGTCGGAGCTTTCGCACTGCGTTTCCGGCTGCGCCAGCGCCGGCTTGCAGGTCAATATTTATGGAAACAACAGTCCTCAGTGCTATAAAACGTTGGCAGCTACTGACCTTAGGCACTTCTTGTCAACAGCGCGAGGGTTTTAACGCTGGATTGGGTTTCCGAATCGGTTAACTCCGATATCGAATATGACACGATGTAAACATTGACAGATCACCTACGATCCTGATGTAATAACAAGATCTGTATCAGCGTATCAAACAAACGATCCCATTGAACACTTCCCAGCTGGAAGAGCCGATGTGAATTTGACACTTTAGGCCAGTAATAAGAAGCACACTGGAAGTTTTGGGTGTTTCCTTGGAATGCAGACAGCGAAACAGTGTGTGCCACACTGCAGCTCAGGCCCTCACAGCGATGATTTAAAGACATGCTTTCGACATTAAAACATCTCAAAGACCAAACGGATCCTGCTCTTCCTTCTAGGAGTGTGCAACCTGACGTGGCTTCCGACGCTGGGACCCGGATGGGGTTTCCAGGCGATGGGGGGGGCTGTCCACGGTGTTCGCCAAAAGCAGCTTATATTTCCCCAAATTACAGAGATGCGGAATATAAAGCTGATCAAAGGCAGAAAGGGGCTCCAGGAACTGGAGTGATACCAAAAGCTCAGAGCTGGCAGGTTGGATTTGAAAAAAAAAACCCAACCCCTCTGGGGTGCCCGAGGGTCCCGGTCCCCAATTCGTCTGTGTTTAGATGTAGATGGGGTTACAGTCGGGAGAGACGAGGAGCGGCACAGCCTGCTCTCTGCCCTCGGCGGGCTCGGATGCGGGTGTCACGTTTGTCCCCGTCCCCCGCCGTAGCTCTGTGCTACCAAAGGACGGGAGAGCAGATGGTGGGAAGTGGCTCGGCCCTCCCCAGACGTCTTGCTGCGAGACGCTGGCGGCAAGCTGGAGCGAAGGAAACACGGAGCGTTTCAGCTCGGGGGGTAATGTTCATTAACACACACACATTTGCAGATCATTTCCTTAGCTCCGTTGAGGAGGACACAAGAACCAGGAGACGGGAGCGTAGGCTGGGGCAGCTGCTCGAGCTGAGCCATCAGTGGCCACAGAGACACCCGCTCACCCACCGTCAAAGCAAGGCTCCAAGGATCCCACCGGCAAGCTCCCGCCGACCTCCACCCAAAGCTCTGCTCAGGTACGAACAGCCAAACTCCGCGGCTCAGCCGAGAAGGAGCTCACCAGGAGCGGCCCGTGCAGCCGTGCCGCGCGCAACCCGGTGGCTTCGCCTCTACACGTCCGTGAGAACGGACCACAAGAAAGCAATCAGCAGCGGATACAACTCCGTCTCGATGCGCAAAACACCTTTCAAATCCCTCCTGTAGCCCTCAAAATAGGTACTTCAGAGAGACGCGCCAATGCTCTCCAGAGGGTTGAATTTTTTCCCAGTCTGAGTCTCGGCTAGACTATCAAGTCCCAGCATGTGCTCCAGAAACGAGCCACATGTGAAACGCCGGTGTTATGGGAACAGCAGGCCTGTCCCTTACAGCAGACGTCGGGGTGGTTTCATCTTTGCACACCTATAACACAAGATGTGAACGGCCCTCAGGTTTTCCCTGGAAACCCACCTCCGGCTCGAGACTCGCCATGGGAAATTCCCGGCCGAGAAGAATTTGGTGGAGCCCCAAAGCCAGCGGAAAGAGGGAGCGGAGGACAGCGTGGGGACGGGAACCGGGCTGCCGGGCAGCCGGAAGGGACTCAAACATGACGTCTCCATGGAGGATGGTGAAGATCTCCACTGAGCTCCGGCGGCCGGCAAGCGCCAACGCTACTTCAGGCCACTTCTAAAAGCTGAAGCCCAGAAGTTCACAGGAGGGAGCAGGAGGAGAACGTTAGAAGGAACCGTCCCTTCTGCTGCCGAACAAAGTCAAGCACAGATAACTCATTATTCCCATGTTTGAAGTTGGCCTGCTTACGCCATTTGGAAAGAGAATCAGTCACGGCGAGGCTTTGCTTTGGTTTCCTCTGGCTTTCGTGAGACACTACCGCTACTGTCTTTCTCCGGCTCGGAGAGAAAGGGGAGTGTGTCGCAATGCGCCTCGGCTCGCATGTCCTGGCAGAGGATTTACACCGACTCGAACAACGAAAGGAAAATAATATTTAAGGGGGTGGGGGAGAGAATTTAAAAAAAAAGAAAAAGAAAAAAAAAAGAAAAAAAAGAAGCTGCTAATTTATAAAGCTTTTTTAGCTGGTGGTGGTCCGAGATGAATTGGCTGCCTCTAAAAGGATGAAAATAAATATCCCTCTTTTTGAAGGAAATAGGCTGGCTCCCGGCCAGCTGGCAGGAAGCACAGAGATATGTTGCATGTACAGTAGGGTTTTTTTTGGTTTTTTTTTACTGTCTGAAGCTCCAGCAGCGGGAGAGATGTTCGTTCTGGGCAGGCTGGTATTGATTAGCCCCTGCTTGCTTGTGCGAGCCCCTGCTCTCCTCCCGCTTACGGGTCAGTCCCTCCGCTCTGCCTCTGCCTCTCTCCCTGCCCGCCCTGCGACGGGACGCTTCTGATAAACCCCACCGGGGCCTTTTATCATGCTGGGAGACCCCAAAACTAAGCCCTCTGGAAGGAAAACGAAGCCAGGGCATTAATTCCGATTATTTAAACAGAAATCTCGGGTAGCATTTCCAAAACCTCCCGGGATGCCAGAGCCGTGGCCCGTGTTCAGATCAAAAAGAACATCACACCCAAACTTCCACGCAACTTCAGCACAAATCCCTGAAGGACACGGGCTCCCCATTCCCGGGGCTTCAGCGGGGAGACCGAGTCCTTCTGGATTTGCAGAAGTATTTAAAGCACTTCAGAGCAGAGGTAAAGCTGGGGGCGTCCTCAGCAGCAGCCTGGGTAAATTCATCAGGTTTGAGCTTTCAGCCCACTCCCGCTTTGCTGAAGATCCCCGCGAGTGCTCTCCTGCATCTTTCCATCCTTCAAGACCTCTGAAAATCCAACTCTGAGACTGCAGAGTGAATTAGGTGGTTTTAAGAAGTTGTCACAAGCCAGCAGATCGGCACACGTCTGCGGGAAACGCAGCAGCTTTCAGAACAGGGTGCAAAAACCACCGGCCCCGCTGACTTCTCTGCAGTCGCTCCCATTGCCAGGAAGGCAAAATTCATTTATGGGCTGTGATCCAGTTCTCATGGAATTAGGCAAACCCCCCCACCCCGATTCAAAGGTTTCAACGCGGGGTGCTCGGAGGGAAGCAGGCAGACCTCGAGTACCTCCAGCTGGTGTTGCCTCAGTCACGTCTGAGATCAGATTTTTCAACTGCACAGAGGAGCTGTCGCTCCGCAGATCAGCGGAGTGATGCCAATTCACCGCGAGTTACCGCCTGCTATCTAACACCCTGAAATGGGACCTGCGCCGCACCAGTACAGCTGGTTTTTCCCCAGTTAATAACCTGTTCCATTCGGGCAAGCGCATCAAATTCCTTTGGGTGACACTGGTTAAGCACACTCTGCCCAGGATGGGGAGGACCATCTGCCGGGTCCAGACCTGCGCAAGGAACGTGCCGCGGTGCAGCTGATGGATATGGGATGTCTCCGAGGCCGCGGGGACGCGCGGCAGCCCGCCGGCCATCGCGGCGTTTCGCCAGCCGGTCCTGCGCTCTCGGTAACACGGCGCAACCCGGATCGGACCCAAAAACTTTCCCAAGGTTTGAGGATGCTGAGCGCTGGGTTTCCCCTTTGCCCCAGGACAGAGCTGGAGCCGAGCCCTGACATTTGAATGCTAATATCCCCCGATCCCAGGATTGAGCTCCAAGCTCCATCTCCAGAGACTGGCTGGTATGTCGGATAATTACAGCTCCTGCCGAGCTTTGCCAGCACACAACAACGCAACGCTACAAGCGAGAGCCCCAGAGCAACGCTACCTGCACGGCACCCTTAATCCTCTCCGCAACGCTGCTCCTCCAAAGCCAAAAAAGCAGAGCCATGCACGGGCGAACTGCAGGCGGAGGGGCTGCGCCGGGCTCCGTGGCCGCGGGCAGCGTGGGGATGGGATGCGCTCGGCCGGGAACCTCCGTGCGGGGCGGCACGGCGGTACAGGGCTCGGCTGCTCGGCACCTTCCCGCTGCCCCGGTCCTCGGTGCGAGGGCTCGGAGGCTGCGATGGGCACCGGGGATGCTCTGCGCTCGCTGGGTCCCCTCTTTGTCCCTCCCCTCTCTCCCACTACAGCGCGAAGATTCACTGGAAAGAGCAAGATAAAATAATGCAAAATCATGTCTCGGCACCTTCCGCTGCAGGATATGATTTATCTCTGGCTGACTGCAGAACAGGTGACTGGTCTCCGGCAGCGGAAGAGAAGGGTCTTAGGAACTAAATTTCATCTCGCTCTGAGTCAAATCCTCTTCCTCCCTCCGCCACATCATTAAAGTGATTGGTTGCGCTGATAAGCCCTTTCGAGGGGGAGAAACGAGATGTGTCCTGCCCTGACATCTGATGTGATCTTGTGGTTTTGTTTGATAGTTCTGGTCCTTCAGCTGTTGTCTTCCTTGAAATGAAACTTGCCTTTTAGCATTGACTCCCCCCTCCTCCGCCCCCTTCTTTTCCAAGCCGTGACCCTTCGCGCTGTCCTCCAGAGCCCGCAAACCCTGCGGGGCCGCGTCGCCTTCACAACCCCGCAACACGCAGCCCCAGCTACGGCACGGTAACTCCTCGCCGCCGACCGCCTCCGTGTACGTTGCAACGCTCCCGCATCACCCGCAGCCCTGCAGGTTATTAGACCCACTTAACAAATGGGTAAACTGAGGCACGAGGCAAAACACTGCCCCTCTGCAAAGCTCACCAACATCCTTCCCGCGATGCTCCCAAATGCTCCTCCTGGGTGCCGGCTCGTCCCGTCCCCTGCATCCCGCGCCAGCCCGCTCGGCCCTTCGCACAGCGCCCTTCGGGCCGCGCCGCCGGACCCCGCAGGGATTTCTTTTGCTATTTTGGATTTCTTTTGTACAGCACCTGGCACGGCTGGTACGTCCCCGTGCCCGCCATCGAAACACCACCAACATCCTTCTGGAAGAAGCCTTCAACAAAACTTAATTCTCCAAACATCCCCCATCCACCAGAGGATCCTTCTGCTCCAGTTTCACCTCTTCCAAAGACACTAAATCAATGCCCACTTCTCCGATTCTGCTTTATTTTGAAAGCCCGAGCAGGAGCAGGTATGCCTCTTCCACCCCAGCCGAGAAGCGGGCCCTGGGGTTTTCCCCGAAGCTTTCAAAAGCAGGAGGTGTTGCAACCAATTTCAACAAAGATTTCTTTGTACAACGCGACCAAAAAGAATTTCCCCGTTCTGACTCCCAATACCGCGTCGCTTAGAAAATATCGGTCATTTTTAAGTGAAATGATTTTTGAAGTTACTACGTGCCAGGTGATTATAAAAGGAGAAGCCACTATATGTGGCAAATAAAACAATTAGAAGAGTGAATTTACTGGAGCCCATATAATTTCGGTTGCTCTATTAATAATACTTCTTTTGAGGCTGGGATTACAGCCCAGGAGATGCAAACCCATGGCTTTGAGCGCAGTTGGGCAACCTTTGTCCCCACTCTGCTCTCCCCCCGGCAATGCTCCTCAAGCCCCCGACACCGGGTGTCCCCTGGGGCATCCCCGTACCCTGCTGAGGGGCGAGCGGGTCCCCTGTGGGGCTTTGGGGGGTCTCTCACAGCCCGACCCACAGAAACCCAGTGCCGGGCTGCTTCTCTCCCTGCGGGATTTTTATCCACCCCCTCCAGGAGCTGAGTCCCGACTCCCCCTCGCCTCGTCTTTGCAGGATTGGACCCCGAAGGGGTTAACTGGATAGCAGTGCCTATAAGAAATGAGAGGAGGAGGTAGTTTAACATAATTGCTTGCGATGCATGTATCAACAGCGGTCCCGAACTGCCTCTGCAGGAAAACAATGCCCTGGACGGTCTCGGCAGATACCAAAGGGTGCAAATTCCCCCGCTGGGATCAAAACACATTAGCGATGGGAATACAAACAGAGAAACCCTCCTTCGCAGCAAGTACCGATTTGCAAGGGCTCCTGCGTGAACTCGGCAGCCCCGAGCCTCGCGCCGCCGTCTCCTCATCCCTCCCCACCCCGGGGCCGGCGGCCGCCCCACCGCCCGCGGGTCTCCTCTGTGCTCCCAGGGATGCGGCTTCAGCCTCCTCCTTTGCCTCCTGCCCGGCCGCTCGCGGCAAAGGCCCCGGTTAACGGGGCGTTCGGGAGGTTTTTCAGGGATCTGGTGGATGGAGGGGGAGAGCGGGCGGTACGTCGTGCCCTGCTCGAGCTGCCTGGTGCGGCGTGCGGCCGTGGCACCGATGGCTCCCAGCCCCTCACCCCGGCTGGCGTTCGCTTGTCATTTGTCTCCATCCAAAAAGCAAACGGGAGAGGGGAGGGTGGGATGGGGCGGGACGGTTGGGGTGGCCGGGGGCTCTCCAGCACCGTCCATGCCAGCGCCCCATCCCAAGCACCAACAACCCCAACGGCAGCTGGAGGCACAGCAGAGAAAACGCCGATAAAACTACAATACTAAAACACCTCGCGTTCCCACTGAGGATTTCCCATGCCTGCCTTGTTCCAGGACACCCCAAAAAGCCTACACCCCATCCAAAGCCCTTTCACACCTCCAGGCAGGACCCTCTGCAGGGCTGGATCAGCGCGGGGAGAAGCGGAGACCCACGAGCTCCGCACAGGCTCCGACCGGCCACACCGGAGGCTGGAGCACGGCCGGGATGAGCCTGATGTCCCCGGGCAGCATCAGCCCCTCCCCGTGCCCAAGGGCCACCGCGAGGATCCCCACCGCAGGTCCCCCACCAGCGAGAGCGATGCCGAAGCTCCCGGGCGGTCGTACGGAGCCCGCGGGGTTTCTTTAAACATCCACCTCAAGCGGCTGCAGCGCGTCCAGAGCAGAGCGTTAATAGGGAAGCGAGAAAGTGTCCCTCCGGATTTCCTCCTCTTCCTCCCCAGGGAAGGGGACAGGTCTCGAGAAGTGGGAAATCGACATTATTTTAAGCACCGCATTTTAAAGTAGAACATATTATAGCAATTTTACGTTGACAACTGATTGTCCGGGAAGTGGTGAGGTCATTTATTTATTTAAATGATCTTGCTGGTTTGATTGATTTAGTTGTTTGGGGTTTTTTTTCCTTATTTC
>VUYV01000331.1:728389-741420 GCA_008711295.1 Anarhynchus alexandrinus | reverse complement strand
CCCCCCCCCCCCCCTTTTTTTTTTTCCTAATTCCCGGACAGACTGGGAAATGTCTGTGTATTTATATCTCGCTAAGGACAAGCCGGGGAATAAAACAAAAGACCCTAATAATACCCAAAACTATCACCCCACGGGAGCACTTCAGCACCGAGCCTGCTTTTAATTACAGAAACATCTCGAGTTCAAGTTTTAGGCATCCCCACGAGGGAGCCCTTTTGCCAAGATAAAGATCCGAAGCCGTACAATGCTGGCACGGCGCAGCCCCCGTCCCGCCTCTCCACCCGACCTTCTGAGGAGCGCAGGACCCTCGAATAATTCATGATCTCTTCTCCCGGCGTTTGCCAAAGCCGTATCAAACCTCCGAGGGTAAAAGGCGCAGCAAACACGGGGTGGCACTGCCCCCGGGCACACCGCAGACTGGGGGGGGGTCCCAAAACTGCCCGTAGGAATATGGCAAGAGGGGGGCGTTTTGCCTTTGCTCCTCTTTGGCTCCCATCCCCAAACCCTGTCCAACTGCCCCTCTTCCTCATCCTCCGCTGTTTTAGGCTGTTCCTCGCTGACCTGCGCCCACGGCTGCTACTCCGTAGGTCCCCATTTCCCCACGTGCCAGGAATGGGAGGGAGCTACAGGTTTTATTCCACCACCCAACATCATGGAGCTGCCGAGCCGGAGGGCCACGAAGCATCGCCCCGAGCCGCATCCGAGCCCCGCAGAGCTCCTCCAGGTCCCCAATGTTCTCTCAAAATTGCTTTGAATCGTAACAAAACCGCCAGACCACCTTTTTTCCTCACGTGCGGAGGGAGCACAGTGGGGATTTACACAAATCCCCCCCCTCCTCCAGTATAGATCCATGCGACAAAGCATCCCGAGACCGGCCGGCCAAAATCCCCGCCAGGCTGGGGGGCAGACGGCAGCGTTGCCGTGGGGTTCCCGGCATCGGCTCCACTCTCTGCCTTTCCCAAAGGTGCCGGCAATTTCCCTTCCGTGAAGCGGAGTGTCCGGCAGGGCCGGATGCGATGGGTGAATTCATGGATCCACCACTTTTCCCAAAGCTAAGGGGAACGTTCCTGCTTCGCCTTTCTCTCTGTTTCCCCCCCCAAAACCGGTGCAAACGAGGGAAGCCCTAAAGAGATGCTCTTCGTTACAAGCAATTCCCAAGGAGTCAGAAATCTCGCCAGAAACCATCAATGCTTTTAAAGATGGTACAACCCAGAAGTTAGCAAGGAAATAACCAACTCCGCTATATATTAAACACACCGCTTTGTACTTCTGATGGCATTTCAGCCATTAAGGCACAAAAATACGACACCGCTGAAGGCACCGAGTTTGCATGGGGCTGCTGTACACCAGGAAAACCTAACAGGATCCTGCAAGGTTGTGCCACGGGGAAGCCCCCAACGCCGAAACCCCCCCAACACCGAGCCCCGCCGCCAGCGAGCGCGAGGGGCTGACTCAGCTCTTCGGCCTCGGCTCTGGGCGAGCTGCCGTCAAATAAACGCTCGGGGGCACAGAGATGGTTTGGGGTTTGAGCCTGGTGCCGAGCCGAGAGGGTGGCGGGGAGGGACATCGCTGCGGGGACGCGCACGGACCGACTCCACCTGTGTCACCGTCCCAATTAAAGCAGCTCAGCATCCCAACGCAGTCCATGGCGAATGCAAATCCCACCTGCCCATCCCACCCCCCACCCTGCCCAAAATCTGCGGGTCAAATTGGGCAGGATGGAGCCTCTCCAATTAGGGCAGCACCAGCTTATAGGGGATGCCTGGTGATTTCCAGTTGTTAGCATCATATCGGGGGCCCTACAGAGTTTATTCTGATTAACAGGATGGAATATTGCACCGCTTCTCTCTTCCCTGAATAAAATGGGTTGTGAGTTTTGCTATTTCTGGTAGTAAATCTCAGCCTCACCGGCAGCCCCGAGGGATGAGGAAAGGTGTGGGGGGATGGCCTGCCTTGCTAGCACAGTCCTGCGCATCCTTTTTCTCCCTAGCCTCAAACTGGAGCATCCACTAGGAATAAAAGGGGGAAAAAACCAAACCCCAAACCCACAGCACAGACTTCTCCAAACTCAAGAAAAAATAAATAACCTTCAATAAATTAAAAAAAAGCCCAAAACAAAAGTGAGAAAGGCTTTTTCAGGGTGGTTTGCAGACGCGCCGGGGTTCGGGGAGCCGGGGTGGCGCTGGGCGTGGGATGGGAACGGAGATGGAGGTGAGATAGGGGGGTGTGGGCAGCGGGGCCGAGGTGTGTCCGGGCTGGACGGGGTGGTTCAGGGCGCTGCTTTTATCGACACGGCTTCGAGATGGATAGAGAAGCCACAGTGAGGTATGTGTCATCCCCGGTAAGTGCTGATACAACCCCTTTCTCCTCCCCGGCTGCCACCGGGGCAGTGCGAGCGCTGCTGGAAGAGATGCCCTTACAGCGGGGCTGGGGGCACCCAGGGCCACGGGCACCCTCCTCCCGCAGCTGCCCCAACGCTCTCTCCAGGCTGGATTTACAGACAGGATTTTCCCCTTTACAGCAAATCTTTCTCCCGCTTTTTTCTTTTTTTTTTTTTGCTTTTTTTAACCCATATTTGAAGGCGAGAGCCCCCAGCGCACGGGATGCTCGAGGGCAGCCAGCACCCAAACCGCAGCCTTGCGCCCACTGACCGCCGACCCCTCGGGGACACGGATGCCACTGACCCCGTGCACAGGCAGGGAACCAAAGGGGTTTCCACCCTCCGCACATCCCAAACCCACCGTTTCCCAGCCGAGCGCGGGGGGCCGGGCGGCGGCTCGGGCTGAGGTCGGGCGCAGGGGGGCAGGCGGGGAGGGAAACCCTCACCCGGCTGAGGATCTCAAAAATACGAAAGCAAAAAGCGGCGGTTCTTGGAAACGACTCAGAGCCGTGGGAGGTGAGAAGCCGTTCCACTCGTCAGCTCCGTGCCGCGCAAGGGGGGAGCCGGATTGGGGGACACCGGACTGTCCCCTCCAGGCATGGCCCCATCGCTCCCTCCCCAGGGATATGGCGAGAAGGAGCCTTTTGGGGAGGAAGAGCGGCCACAGAGGGGGATTTCTGCCTGTGCAGGATGGGGCTCAGCCAAAACAACCTCGCAGGGACAAGGTGGAGAGGGGATACGAGATGTTCTCGCCCCCACCTCCTCCCAGCCCACGCTGTGGCATGGGGACACGCTGCCAGCACCTACTGTGGTCACACCAAGCGGGGACGCGACCGAAAGCACCGAATCTCCGACGCGCACCCCCAAAACGAGCAGGGTGGGAGACACCAACCACCATCACCGGCACCTCCGCCAACATTCCCGCCTCCCCGGCACCGGCACACGGGGCTCTGGGCGCACTCACAGCCAGAGGGATGGTTTTAACCCCGAGTGAGCACAGCTGGGTACAGATGTGCTTCCCTACGAGGCTGCCGGCGGGTGATCAAGTCCTCTCGGTCCCCCTTTCCTCCTCGACACGGCGGCCGGGACGGCAGGGATGGGGTGGAAAGCAGAAACAAGGGGTTAAGGGCGAAGGGGATTTATAAAGGTTAAGGAAGACTGAATGGCAGCTAGAAAAAAGTCAAAAGGGAGGAAAAAAAAGGCATTTAAAGGAAAAAAAAGACAAAAAAAAGACTTCACACAAGAGTTCCCAGGAGATGGGCAAGAAGTGCTGCCAGGGGGAGTTGGGAGGAGGAGAGCAGAAGCATCAGTGGAGAGGAGGGGAGAGGAGGGGAAGGGGACAGAGAAGGGGACAGAGAAGGGGACAGAGAAGGGGACGGCAGCCAGCAGGTGGGTGGGATGGGGGAGGCCCTGGAGATGCTCCCGTTTACGCAGGAACAGCATCCTGGAGAGCTTCCAGCCATCCGTTTTTTCCACGTTCTGCCACGTGTGGGTTCTTTTGCAAGCAGCCGGGGATACGAGAGGGCTCCGCACCAGGGCTGCAGCTCGGGCGAGTCGGGGTCTTGCTAAATAAAGAGCTACAGAGAAAGGGGGTAAAAAGAAAAAGAAAAAAAAAAAAAACAACCAAAAAAAGGAGGAAATTCCACAGGAAGTTCAAATATTTTATTACTTCCTGTTTGCACAAAGTATGTCAACACTTGGCACCCGCTGCGCCATTTGTTTAGAGCTAAGGTGTCAACTTGAAAAAAAAAATAAAAATGTCCTTTTTCGCTCCAGATCTGTCCCAGAAGGAGCCTGAGCGCAAGAAAAAAAAATAAAATTAAAACTCTGGGAGTGAACGAGGGGTTTTCGGGGCCCACAGCGCAGCAGCCCGGACGGTGCCTCGGCCAAAGCCGTCACCGCCATCGGCCGCTGGTGCCGCCCCTCGCTCGGCTGCGGGTCCTTCGAAAGGAGGGCGCTTGGGGGTCTCCAACCCCGCGGTGTGGCTCTCTGGGTTCCCCCCACCGCCCAGCGGGGGGCTCTGCCTGTCACCCGCCTGCCCTGCGATTTCTCACCCGACTCGACTCTATTCCAAATTCCTCAGAAGTTTGGGTTTTTTTTTTTCTTTCTGGGCGCAGCTTTAGTTAAAAGACTTGCTCAAGGGCTGAGATGAAGCGATGGGACAGGGCTGGAAAATTAATGGGATGCTCAGAGGTGGGGCACGGAGCCCAGCCGTGTTTCTGACCCCAAAAAACCCCCACGAGAACGTTTTGCTCGGAGAAATTTCACCGCATCTGAGAAGACGATGCCCAGGGCTTTCCCAGGGTACCGGGACAAACGGCCAATTCTTTCCACGTTACGGGTGCTTTGCGCCCCGCTCGCACCAGCCCCACAGCGCGGCCTCCGGCGCCGGTCCCGCACAACGGCGGCCAACGCGCACCGTGTCCCACTCATTGCCAACGCCACAGCCAAGAAGGGGGGGGAAAAAAACCATCTATTTTTACATGCACACCCATATATATACACATATATACACATATGTGTATTTACATATATATATGTTAAAAAGTATATACACATATATGTATTTACATATGTATATGTTAAAAAGTATATATATTATATATATACACACACATAAAAATTGCAATTCCTGCTGGCAGCTCTCCTCTCCCAAAGCCAAGCAGGGGAAGGCAGCGCCAGCCATCGTGTTTGGCCAAAGGCGGTGATTACCAGAGCTTTACCGGCTCGGGTTGCCGTGTTACCGGCTCGGGTTGCCGGCCGGTGGAGGGGTGCAATGCCGGAGAGCCCCCCAGTGGCAGGTTAACCGGGAAAACCACGTTGGGTTTCCAGGAGCGAGTGCGGATCGTTTCGCAGCCGGTATTTCCACACCCGGAGTTTCTGCAGAAGAGTGCAGGGAGGGAAGGGCAAAGGGCATGACTTAATTATTTTATTTTTTATTTCAGGTTCATTATAAAACGCAAACTAGTGTCGCAAAGATGGGGTTTTAATTTTTTTTTTTTCTTCCGACGCAAGATGTGGGGTTTCCACCAAACACGAATTGAAGCCCCAGGGTCAAACTGGGCATCGAAATATGACCTTTACTGCCAACAAACCTCTGATCATCCAAAAAAAAAAATCCCCAAAAAACCACAACTTAGGGCTGAACTCCTTCGATCAGCAATTTACGGGCTGCGGGGGTGCAGGGATGGGGGAGAGATGGACCTTTGGGGTCCACACAAGGTGAGGACATAAACAGTGAATAAACACCACACAGAGCGCCTTAAGGAGCTGCACCTCCGNGAGGTTAAAAAAAAAAAAAAAAAAAAAAAAACAAAAACAAAAAAACAGAAAAAGAAGAAAAAAAAAAAAGGAGAAAACTGCGGACCTTGCAGCCCGGGAGGGAGGGCATCCCTCGGGCACACCGAGCCAGAGCCAGGGCACGCCGCTCCATCCTCCGGTTTTGCCTAATTACCCCAAACGAAGGCACGGCCCCAACCCAAACAGCGCGGGGCGAGCGCGCCCACGGCTCAGCCCCCCAACCCCCAGCCCCCCTGCAAAGCCTTCGCCTCCCTATCAGCAAATTTAAATTAAAGATGGGGAGCGATGGGGCGAGATGTTGAAATTCAGGAGGAGCGGGTGTGATTCAGCGGGGGTTTGGCCAGCGCCGGCTATCGGTGAAGTCAGAGCAAACCAAACGCTAAGAGTAGTAACTATCTCGCCTTGTATTATTATTTATGTATTCCCGATGATTATTATTATTAGAAAGGCGATCCGATGTGGCGGATAAGGGGCTGAGCCGGGAGTCAGGAGACCTGGTTTCTATTCCTGACCTGGAAGAGTTGGGAAATTCCCTGCCCAAACCCTGCTTGCTTCCCCCCCCCTCCCAGCGCCGGCTCAGCCCGTCCCCACCGCGACCCACGGCTGCTCGCCGCAGCCCCACGGCAGCCACCTGCCTGCTGTTTCGGGCTTAAAAGAGGGGAAAAAGAAAAAAAAACCGACCCAAACAACAAAACAAACCCAACAACCAACAAACCAGGAGCGTTGCATCGCCTGGATGCCGGCGTTGCAAATCCAGCCCGGCAGCTCGACAGGCTGCCATAAAGCCTCTCCCGCTCCAAAATAATAATAATAAAAAATAAATATCAAGGGGGGGTGGGGGGTGGGAGGTAGGGGGGGAAACAAAACAAACCCCACCGCAAAGCAAACCCCCCTCGCCGCAGCGACAGCCTCCCCCTGGCCCGACATCAAGGGGCGCCGATGGCCCAATGACAGCATCAACAGCAAATATTTGTCGAAAGCGTATTTAGAAGGATCAAACTGTTTCCCTTCAATTTGGGCACTGACAGCTTTACACGCACAGGGGAACAAACTCGGCTTTATAGTCCCCGGGGTGGCGCGGAGCGAGCAGGAAGGTGAAGCCGGAGCAAAAAAGCCGGAGACGGAGGCCCTGGGGACGAGATCCCACCGCATGGAGGAAGGGGGGGGTGGGTCCCCGCAGAGCAAATACCTCCTGATGGAAAGAGGAAACTCCTCCGGCCGTGAGCGCCGGAGCATTTCCCCGCACCCCCCCTCTCCCGGGAGATGCCAAGGTGAGCTCAAACCAGCCCCACGCTGAAAACCAACCCAGCGAGAGCCCCCCTCGCCCAAGAGGCACCGTCCCGCATCCAGCGGCGCCTACGCCATCCACACAGAACGGCATTTCTGCGGTCGGGTCGTCTCTTTGGTTTCCCCCGCGCGGCGCAGCCCCCGGCGGCGGGCACTGCCAGCCGGAGGCCTTTGACAAGCCGAAAGCGAAACCTCCGCTAACCAAAAGGGGAAGGTGCTCTCCGAGCTCTCCTGGGCCCGTGCGGACAGACAGGCAAATACAAGCACGGTGCGGAGGAAACCTGCCAACATTTTTAGTTTAATAATCGGCAAAGCAGCCTCCCAAGGTGGGCACAGCATCTCCGGTTTGGTACCCCCCCCTAAGAAACACCCCGTGCGCTGCCGGATTTGAATCCTCTATATTTTTGCCGTCGAAGCCCCCCAAAGCGTTTTCCCCACATCCCGACCACCAGGAGGGCTGGAGCTACAAAACCCTCCCTCGGCGACGGGATACGGAGGGCGGCGAGAGCAGGCAGCGGGCAGGGACACACGTCGCGCCGAGAAAATAAAAGCAGCCGAGCCGTGCCCGCTCTCGGGGCTCGCTCCGCCACGCTCATGCCGACGCCAACATCGGCACCCCGAAAATGGTGCCTGTCCTGGTTGGCTTTGCCCGGCCACGGGGGCATCCCGCATCCTTCGGCCGTGGAGATCCCTCCATCCCCCTCCCCGCCGCGCTCCTCAGGGGCGGCCAAATAAAAGACATCACTTACTTCGTGGCTCGCGGGGTCCGTCCACGGTCACTTTAATGGCTCGGTGATAGGTGGCGACTTGGGTGGGGTTGGTGAACACGGTGATGGTCAGGGTGAAGCTTTTTCCTACGGAAGGCGGAGGGGGAAGAGAAATGAGGATATTCACATGGGCTCAGCTCTTGCGGGAGCGAAAGGCTCAAACGCAAACCCCCCCGTCCAGCAAACTCCGGCACACACATCATTTAATTTTATGAGACGTCGTTGCCGGGACACAAAGCTCGGCCGACCCCCGCTGGGGTTCCGCCGGCTGCGGCAGAGGGAGGCTTGGACCCAGTTCAGGGCGGGAGACAGGACCTTCTGGGATGCAAAAGTCACTCGTGTGTCCCCCGCCTCCTCCCCTCCCTTGTCCCCATATCGACCCCTCCACCCACAGCAGCTTCCTGGTGCCCTCCCGCTCGGATGCTTCCCCTTTTCCCATGGGAATCCAGCCCTGAAACACAGCACTGGACACGGGACCCCCTCTGCGAGGGATGGATTTGGGTCCATCCCATGGGATGCTCCTGCGGGAACAAGCTGGGGAGATGGCATCAGTCTGCAGGCGATGGGTGCTGCCATTTGCTGGGGACACTGGTGGCTTTGGCCCCACAGATGCACCTACATGGGGACATTTGGAAGGGAGCTGTGCCGGGCTCTTGGCCGTATGGGCACCCACAGACAGGGGCCGGGGACAGAAATTGGAAACTGGAAAATGGGGACTAAATCCATCAAGCTTTGGCCACCAGAAGCGGCCACCAGACAGGTGGCCCCACCGGCCACGGGGACTGTCCCCCTCTCCCAGCCCTGACCAGACAGCAGGAACCCGCTGCTGGGAAAGGGTTCGGATACCATCACGGGGGCGTTCAGGGATGATTTTGAAGCACCGAGCTCGTCACCTTTTTAAAAAATAAATAAAAAAATAAAAATAGGGGGATAAAGCAGCGAAAACCTCTTGGGAGGGCAATTTGGCAAGAGCACAACAGTGACCCCTCGCTCCGGCGAAATCAGCTTTCCGTGCACAGCCCCAAAACCGCTTTCGCCACCACGGAGGGGGTCACCACCCCCGCACCCACGTGCCACCCCGCTCTCCCCTGACCCCAAACCCCTTCCCCTCCCGCAGCCTTGGCATCCGCATCCTGGACCCTCTGCCCGCTCCTTGGTTGCCATCACCCACTTGATGTCCAGCTGATGGGGAGGCTGTGGGAGAGCGGAGGCCCCAGAGTCAGGAGTCCCTTGGGTAAAAGGATGGAGGTTGCACACACAAAGGAGAAAACCACTCTAACCAACCCCCCAAGAACAACCGCTGTGGGATTTCGAAGGTATTGAGTATTTCTGAGGTATAAACCCCAGCAGGGATCGGGCTGGAAATGCCCGTGCAATAGCTCCTTCGCTCCTCCAGCCTCTATTTTAGGAATAAACGCGGTAAGAAACCACCTCCTTTCCCTTCCCCCTCCCCTCGCCTTAAAGGAATTAAGGGTTTTCAGATCCCGACCATCATTTATCTACAGGGTTGGCCCCGAGAATATCCTCAGCAAAACAAAACAGCATTTATACAGCTAGAAGGAAAAAAAAAAAAAAAAGAAAAAACGGAAAAAATTGAAATTATCTCCTCCGGAGAACATCCTGCAATTATCCCAGGTGGGCGAGTTCCTCTACGGGAGCAGCGGGGGGGTGGGACTGCTGCCTTTAAAGCAGCCGGCATCAATCCCTGCCCTACCTCAGCTTCCAAAACAGGACTAAAGGCAAAGCTTCAGCTCATTTTCTGCACAAAAAGGAATTATTTTTTTTTTTAATATTTTTTTTTTCCCCTCCCAAATACAATTTGAATCCCCGGGGAAGCGGTCGCGCCGACAACCTGCGGGGCAGAGCCGTGCTGCCGCAGCCTGCGGAGCACCGAGGCTCCCGGGCACCTCCACGGCCACGTAAAAACCACCCAACACCGAGTATTTGTTGGCAAAAAAAGGTTCGCAGAACCAGAGCGGGGGGATGAGGATTATGAGGAGCAATTATTTCGGAAATTCCAAAGGGGAGGGAGCCTCTTGCTTTGCCTGCGTCCGCTTTGGGATGCACACAACCCTTCCGCACGCCCGAGGAGCAGCGCTCAGCTCCCTGCTTGCCTCCCCTACTTCCCCACTTAGTGATCTTTTTAATTTTATTTTATTTTTAATATTTTTTATTCTCCATATGAAATAATCTCCCTGCATTTCAGCCCCCCCCCCAACTCGCTGCAGACACGAATATCTCCGAGCGGCATCTCCGGGGAGGACGGCCGCAGCACGGAGCCGGCCGGGCCGTTTTTACGTCTCTTCGCAGCTCTCAAAAATCCTCCCATGAATCGAAAATGACAATTATTACTCAGCATCATTTTTACTCATTTCCCGCCTTCTCAGGAAGCCGGGCTGAGGTTATTCATTCCCACCGCGCCCCGGCCCCAGCCGCGCTTCACCGGCTGCGTGGGGCAGGATCGCAGCTCCCGGGGGGGTTTGGGAGCACCCACGGCTCCGGGAGATGCTCCGGGGGTGGGGGGGATATTCCAGCCGGGAGAGGAGGCGGTGGGGTGCAGCAGACACCGCAGCACCCCGCTGGCCTCGGCTTTCATTTTATACAGTGCAATCTGAGCAGAAGAGGTTGGGGTTTGTTGGGGGTTTTTTTTGTTTGTTTGTTATTTTGGGGGATTTATTTTATTTTTTTTAGAGCAAAGCAAAGGGGGAAAGGTCCTTCTCCCCTCCCTTTGTCTCTCACACGGAGATGGTAATTTTGGAGAGCTGCTTTTCCCAGCTCACAGTGCCGGGGATCCATCCCAGCCACGTTAATACTAAAAATGCCCAATTCTGAACCATTTCAGCTCCCGTTTCCGAAACGAGAGCCTCGCTGCTCCTGATTTCGCAGGGCTCCCGCAGCGCAGGCACACGGAGGGAACGCGCACGGAGGCAGACGGTGCCTGTTTACAGATCCACGCGTCCGCACTTCGGATTTACACAAACATTTATCCCCTCGCAGAGCTCCGCTCCAACAAACTGTCTCGCAACGAATCCAAATTTCTGCCAGAATAAACGAAACCAGCACCAGGCTTTGGGAGAGGAAGCCAAACAAGGGAAAGCAAGTGTGACACCCAGAATAAAAATTCAATAGAAACGATTTTTCACGCTAACGAGGTCTAAAGGAGCCCCTTGCCGGGAAAGCGCGGCCGTACACGGGGAACCGAGCGCACGCTTCACGCTGCGAGAAAACCCCACCGTGCCGCCTCCACGCCAGCCCCAGGGAGCCCCGATGGGGTTATTTCTCTGCAAATATTACAAAGCCTCATCCCACAAGAATATATTAAAAATAAAAAATCAGCTCCTCGCGCCGAAGCCCGTTAAGAGGCAGCGGAGGTGTTTCCACTGCTGTAATGAGTATTTGCCAGGACTCTGCCGGAGGAAAGGTGACTGTTCACCCGAGTCCTTTCTGAGACTGTAAACTACTGTTAATTCAGAGCTTGGGACTGCAGAGGAGGAAAGTTAATAATGAATTCAAGAGTCAAGCTGAGATTGGGTTGCATTCAGTTTGGAAATTTGTGTAAGGAGGATGAAAAAAAAAAACCCGACAGAAAGAAAAGAGCCTAAGAGAATAATTGATTACAGAAATGAAAGCTTAATTCATAAAAGAAAAACATTTTCCATCCATCAACCTGCAACCAGTTAAGTAGAGAGTTTTAAAGAAACTGCAACATGGAGAAGGAGCCAACAGGAAAAAGGAAATGTATGAAAGAATGTAAACTATTCAAGTTTCATAAAGAGGAACAAGTAAACAGTTATTACATGCAAATAATTCCTAACATCACTGCTTTTAATTAATGCAGAGAAGCCAAAATATATCTGACATTGTGCGTATACATTCGAAGCTTTTGAGAACATGCCGCCACGCGGCCGTTAAAATCTCGTATTCTTATTTTCGTTTAAATGACCAATTAAGTAAACTTCGATCTGCGGCGTTTATTGGTGCTGAAATGCTGAAATTCTCTTTGTGCTCTTTGCCATCCAGGTGGAGCGCGGCCGCCGGGCGGGAGGGAGGGAGGGCGGGCAGGGCTCTGCCCCCGACACCCGCCGCCCTTCGGGATTTCCAGGGGGATTTATTTCCCTCTCCTGGCATGGCACAGCCCCATTTCCTTGACGGTTTTGTTTTGAGAAAGCCGGCGGCGTGAAGCCGATTAAAGTTAAACGACAGAGCCAACCTCTCCGGCCCGAAAAGAAAATTTCTCTCCCGCTTTTCCACGCAACAAACGTGGAGAAAAACGAGCGAAACTTCCCCCCCCAAAAAAAAGCACCCGCGGCTCAGCCCCGCGCCCGCATCTCCCCATCGAAAGGAGCCTTTCCGCACCCCCTTACGCCGAGCGCTGCCTTATTATTTGACCTTAAGCCCTCGCGTTTCCCCCGTTGCACCGGCGGGTGCGGTACTGCCCCTCAGCGCGTCCACCTGCGGAGGGGACGCACCGACCCACCGCGCACATCCCGCCGGGGAGAGAAATTGGGGAGGGTTTGGGCTGGGATTGGGGTCAGCCCCACACCTGAGAGGGCTTCACCCCCGCGGGGGGGTTGCAACCAGGGTTTGTTGTTTTTATTTTTTTTTTTCCCTGCTCCGTCCTTTCCCGACACCTGGGCAGAGGGGGGGGAAAAAAATAACCCCGGGAGGAGCGGGGCAGAGCCGGCGGGAGCTGCTCCCGCATCCCTGTGCTCCCGCATCCCTCCCATCGGGAACCGCTTTGGGGCTGGGGGGGGTTAATCCCTGCATGAACAAGCCCAGCCCGCAGCAACGAAACCACGAGAAATACTCCGTTAAAATAAAATAAAACAAAAAACCATCAATTTCCCCCCCTCCTCTTTTTTCCTTTTTTTTTTTTTCCCTTTTTTTTTCCCTCTCTCTCTAAAAAGCCAAATAAAAAAGCCAACCATTCCCCGGCCGGTACCTACCCCTGCCGCTTCTCCCAACAAATCTGAGGTCGTTAAATCTCGCTACTTGGTTTTTCATGACGGCGGAGGCGTTGCGGAGCTCTGCCGAGTAGTTTTCGTCGTTCCCCGCCATCACCGTCACCACCGTCCCATCGGGCACATCTCCCAGGGCTACGACCTGCGGCAGGACGAGAGGATTTTAGGCTAAAATTAACCGCCGTCGGGAGCTAAACCTGCTCTACGGTTCCCCCCCCCCCATCCTACAAAACCAAAGCAAAACTAAAAGCGATTCGAAGGCGGCCGGAAAATCGGAGGGGGAAGGGGGAAAATGAGCTTAAAAAAAAGGGGTTAAAAGGAGCGGGTCCACGGGGT
>VUYV01000331.1:714118-725607 GCA_008711295.1 Anarhynchus alexandrinus | reverse complement strand
GGGGGTCACACCGCGCATGCGCTGCAGCGCGGCGGCGCGGCCGGTAGTTGGCGCCGAGGCTCCGCCGTGGCGGCTCCGCGACGGGGCGGGCGCGACGGGGCGGCCCGGCCCGCTGACCCCCCCCTTCCCTCCCCGCCCGCCGCCTGCCCCGGCCCGCTGCAAGGCGGTACGGCTCCTGCCTCTTCCCGCTGCCGAACCGGCCCCCCACCCCCCCGGGGTCACCCCGCCTTTGCCCCCGGCCACCTGCCTGCGCAGCCCCGGGGGTGTCACCCCGTCACCCCCGTTCCCCCGGGGAGCTGAGCCTCCGCAGCCGTGCAGGGAGGGTGAGCCCCGTCGTGGCTGCCCACCCCGACCTGCAACCCCCACATTGGGTGATTTCGGGGTCGGTCCCGGCAGGACCGAGTTACCTCCCTGCAGCACAATGCTCGTTTCCAGCTTTATACTCCCAGCCTTTCCCAGTTTGGTTGCTTTATCCATCCAGTGTCCGCTCACAGCTCTGCCATCCACAAATTTCTCTAATCCCTTTTGATGCCATTGGAAAGCGCACCTAATTGCATCACCTCGGTGTCCTCAGTCTCCCCAAAGTATCCTGAGTCAGTCACCGATGTGTTCCCAGGTGCGCAGGGTACCACGTCCTGCTCCCCCCCCAAAAGCCGCTCTCTCCGGCACCCTCTGTGCCCTGACTTGTTCTTGATTTCGGGGCGAGGGGATGCAGACTCACCCCCATAACCCATCGCTTCTCCGCCGCGTAGGTGCAAAGCCAGTCGCCCACTTGCAGCAATGTAAAACGAGACCGAAAACAG
Organism: Anarhynchus alexandrinus; assembly: GCA_008711295.1. Classification (NCBI taxonomy): domain Eukaryota; kingdom Metazoa; phylum Chordata; class Aves; order Charadriiformes; family Charadriidae; genus Anarhynchus; species Anarhynchus alexandrinus. Next base: position 724,804 of record VUYV01000331.1, on the reverse strand, counting down.
AGGGCAGTGACAAACTGGGCTCCCCCCAACCCCAAACTGGCTGGTGACCCCTGGAGGCGCAGAGCCCAGCAAAGCAACCCGGTGGCCGCTTCTGCAGAGAGGTGTTCAAGCGAGCAAAGCCGTCCCAGGGCTATGGGGACCTGCGGCACTGTGCCCTCGTGGGAAACATCTTTCATTTCAATTATCCTTTTCGGCACAGCAGGATTCAGTCTCAAACAGGGCGCAAACCTCACACTGCTCGTGTCCCCCACAAACCAGGAGGCATCGACACGTGGGGATTATTCCTCCGCCACCCTCCCTGTGCTCCAGAGGAGGTTAATAGTGTGTCAGACCCAGGATTTGCACGGGCCTCTTTTCAAATACTTAAAAGCTACTGTTCGCATCGCAGGGAGGTCAGCGGCTCTTTAAATCATGACTCGCTGGGATTACTTCCCTCACGGGCTCCTCTGCAGTTTGTAATTCATTTGAGCTGCTCTTTAGCAGCAGAGCCGCTCGTTTCGACGGCAAGGAAGCGAGCGCGGAGGCTTATAGGAAGCTTTCTATTAAAAATTCATCGCAAACTCTGCCTCAGACCTCTCAGGAGCACGGCGCGCAGTAGGGCCATGCGGGTGTCTGGATCTATTTTGTAGTTAAGGGAAGGGGATCTGAGAGCAGCACGCAGGGAGGGAGCGTGCTATTCATTCATAAATCAAACAACAGATGCTGGGTCCAATGGGGTGCACCATGGTGACAATTTTTAACCCCTGAGTGCCACCGCTAAAACGGGCTCCCCCGGGGCAATTACGGGCGCTGCAGGCAGAGGTTCCTGTGGGAGGAAGCCGCGGGGCTCAGGGGAAGAAATAAGGGGAAACTGCGGGGCGGGAGGAGGGAGAAAAGGCAGCGGCTGCCCCCGCCATAAATCAGGGGGAAGGCTGCGCTCGGGCGAGGGACCAGCTGCGGCATCGGCCTGTTGACGACTCCAGCAGTGCTGCACCGGGCTCCGCGCGGCGGCCGCTGTGCCCCAGGGTTGGGCGATACCCGCAGAGGGGGAAACCCCGCTCAGCACCCGCTTCCAGGGCCGGGGCTGCAGCTCCGCACCGACTCCTGAGCCAGGATGTCCGTTTAACCCCACGGCGCCCAAATTCACCTTGCCGTCTGCGTACGCAGCCCCGGCGCCCGGGATCCTTGCTTGGGGCAGGCAGAGGAGGAGGAGGAGGAAGACTTTGGCAAGAGTTTCAGATCCCGGTGTGAAATGCTGTCACCAGGGAAAATCAACATGAGGTTCCCCCCTGGTTACCGGGGGCCAGGTTTCCGTCACCATCGTTTGAATGATTAGAAAAGGCCACGGCCGGAGAAGTGTTCGTTGACTCCTCACAGCTTTGGGGCTTGCCTGTCCTCCCAATTCTCCCCATTTTACACCAGTGCATTTTATTACCAATCCTCATTTCAACCAGCATCCCCAGGGAGACGCTCCACACGCGTGTGCACCCGCACACGGGTCCTCCACCGCTGGGGGACCAGAGCGGTGAGCCCCAAGCGCAGGCGCCGGGGTGAAGCAGGAGGGATGCCGCCGCTGTCGGGGCATTTCTCGTCTCTCTAACGAGCGCGCGAGGGGAGCCGGGACCCACCGCCCCCCCATCCCGGCACCAGCCCTTGGCGGGCACCCCGCGCTCCGGGCGTAGCGCAGATACTCGAGCGCCGACGGGATGAGACGGGGTTTTCAAAAGCTGCGAAGTGACTTAGGAGCACGAGTGCGATTGACGTGAATCCTGCGGTTCTGAAGTCACGAAAGTGCCATTCTTCATTGTTCGGGACCGCGATTCTCCTCTCCCCACAACGGCCCGACAATGAGGAGCATGTTCAGGGCTCACATCCTCTGTGCTATTGATAGCACCGCCGCGCTTTTTGGAGCGTGGGTCCCATCTGCCACTTCCACTCCTTTTTAAAAGATCCTAATGACTGTCAGATCCTTTTAGTTCTTAATTAATTTCAGAGTTCAACTGCAAATAGGAAACAAGGCAGCTTTTGCCCTTACGCATATGAATATTACTGTTCCATTTAATGTGGTTACGGGTGGAATGCTGTTATTCATTCCTGCCTGCAATAAAAGCCACATGTTTTTAAAACTTTGCACTTGAAAAAACTTTTAGGAAAGAAATCAAGTATGTTTTGTATGCATGGCATGAGATAAAAACTAGTCATAAATATTCAAAGAACAGTTAGAGCTTTATGCTTGATTTAAACAAGTGAACAGAGAAGTGCGACGGTTGAAGTAAGTGGAGAACGAAAGCCCAATGCTCCTTTAAGAATGTGCTTATGCAGAGAAAAAGAACTATTCATGCAAAGGTTATGGAGCACCTAAGGACATCCCATCTCCTCCCAAAATGCCCAAAGGTGGATAACACAACTGGAAACATTGGGCTTTGTTCAGAACTATTCAAGTTCATGGGAGTTTCTCTCTCTTTGGGGGTTTCGGAGGAGGTTTCGGGGGGTGCGATGCCTCGTGCCAGACCCTCTGGGGAACGAGGACTCTTCTCGCAGGGAGACATCTCCGATGTGTCCCTTCCCCACGTCGGAAGGCAGGTGGATGAAGCCGTGCTGAGTGTTTCACGGGACACCTGGGACTTCTGGACAGATGTTCCCTGGAGCTCCCGGAGCCCGGCACAGCCGAAACCCCGAGGGAAGGGACCAAGCACCGGGTCCCCAGGCTGCGCCCGTCCCACGGAGCCCGGGGCGGTGCTGAGCCCTTCACAACCCAAAACGCGACAGGGGGAGAAATAAAAAAAAATTCCAAAGGAAAGAAAAAGGGGAAATGTCTGGATGGTGGAAAGAGGAACCGAAAAGCACATGATGACGAGAAAAGTACGCGGGGTGGATGCAGAAAAAAACAAAATATGATTTCTAATTTCGAGGAGAGGCACTCGGAGGAGTTGCTCTCACGGAAGGGCTCCCAGGCAGAGCGCCGGGGCGCAGGGAAATCCTCCTGCGCGTGCTGAGCAAAGCACTCTTGCAACACCAAAAGGCTGCAGAAAGCCATTTCTTGCCTCGGAAAACAGCCGTGCGTTGGCAAAACCGCCCCATCGCTCGTCCCCATCCCTGTTGGGGTGGGAAAAATCGACCTCCTGTCCCCATACGGTGGGTGAATGTGCGACGGGGTTTCCTAAAGAGTATTTTTCCCTGTTGTTGCCGACAGCCTGACCCAGAATGTTGGGGTGATGCTGGGTATGAAACGGGTGCTCAGTGCTCCCGCGCTGTGCCGAGGTTTGCAGGGCAGCAGGGAGCCCGCGGGCACCCCTGGGGAAGGGTCTCTCATCCGCACACCGACCCAGGGGCCGGGGTCCGTGCTGGAGCCCCGGCGGGGCGAAGCGGGGCTGCGCGGGGCTCCGGCTGCCCGGCGATCCCTTTGGGGAAGTCAAACGTGAAGAGAGAGAAAGTGAACGTTGTCAAACCGCTCACGTTCCTGCGCGCTCGCCTGCCTCCCTGCGAAGGGCACCCGGCCGTCGGCAAACCTCGGCCAAAGCTTTGGCTGCCTCAGGGCTGCGATGTCTGCAAATACCCCTCCGCCGTGGGGGCAGAAATGGGTGGGTTCCCCCTCCCCACTCCCCCCAGGAGGGCAGGAGGGAGCAGGCAGCTGCCTGCGACAGGCGCTGGTGTCAGACAGGGAACTCCAATTTCCCTTTTGGTTCGGGTCTGATAGAGCATCTCAGGGTCACATCTCAGCAAAAGCAGCTTTAGAGGCAAATGCAAACCCACCATAAATGTTTGATTTCCCTGCGGGAAATCAGCATGGCAAAGGGAACCCAGCCCGGTCACCCCCAGGGCACCCTGTTGATTTCGAGAGCCCCGGCACGCTGCGGTGGCCGGCGGTGACACCGGCGTGGGCATCTCCTCCCCTCCCGCCTCAGCCCCGACGCGTTCCCCGTCTTCCCCCCGAGGTGGTTACCCCGTTTCTCTTGCCCGGGCTGAGCCCTGGTGGGGGCAGAGCCGGCGGGTTGGGAGGGAGGCAGATCACAGGAGGTGCTTTATAAACGCGGGGTTTAGAAATGTGCCTAATCCGGCGGCTTTCACCCACGCGAGGGTTTTCCCCACCTGTCTGCGGGCAGATGAGCTTTGCGGAGCAGTGCCAGCGCAGGGTGGCCCATAGCTGTTCCCCGGCAAGAGGACGGTTCAGAAAAGTCCCCCAAAACTGGGAGAGGTCAGGGATGGGAAGAACGGGACCGACTGGAGCAATGGAGCCCCAAAGAGCTGCGAGGTCTGCGCCAAGCGGTACCACGTACGGCTGGAGAAACGCCAAGAGGAGGTTGGCGGTGCGTTTCTCCAGCCCGTTGCGATGCTGCTTGGCCCGGAGCGGGAGCAAACGGTCGGCGACGCACAGCTTGCCCGCAGGCAGCTGCCTGCTCAGCCCCGCGGGCAGGTCCTGCACCTCTGCACTCAGTCGCCAGCCCAGGTCCACCTTACTGGGGTTGCTCCTCAAGCAGGTTGCCCATGAAATCATTGGCGCTCACAGCTCGTTAACTCTGCCTTGTAGCTCGAGGCAGAAGACACAGGTGAGGTCCAGGCCGGCCGGCAGCCCTTTTGCCATGTCAGTGCTGGCATCGCACCCCAAACGTTCCTGTCAATGCAACACATTTTAGATTGGATATTAGGAAAAAATTTTTCACCGAAAGGGTTATCAAACATTGGAAGAGGCTGCCCAGGGAGGGGGTGGAGTCGCCATCCCTGGAGGTGTTTAAAAAAAGGGTGGATGTGGTACTTGGGGACATGGTTTAGAAGTGGTTTTGTCAGGTTAGGTTAATGGTTGGACTTGATGAGCTTAAAGGTCCTTTCCAACCTCAGTGATTCTATGATTCTATGATTCTATTGGCCCTTTTCCCCAAAAAATGAGGTCCTGGGCAAGGACCAGCTCTTGCCATGAGTGGTGTTTATCATGCCTACGTGATCAATCCCTGATTTCCACCACCTCCACCAGACTTCGTGGCAACCCGCAGGAGAATCAGTGAAGATCCTCCAGCAGCGACATGGAGCAACCTCAAACTCTGCCGTCAACGACTCTCCTACAGCAAAGTCATTCTGAGAAAACCAGCCTCTGGTTCCGGGTCCAAATTGTCCTGCAGGCCCGCACCATTTTTTCCAGGTCCGTTTGCCTTTTGCAATTACTCACTACTTTCACTTCTACGAATACCTCCGGGCGATGCTGTTTTGCGGCAGGGCTGCGGTTGGGCCGCTTTGACAAGATGGGCTCAGGGTTGTGTTGCTTCTGCTCCTTCCTCAGATGATTTTATTCGGGTGCAAACGTTTGCGTTCGTATTTGCCCTTCTGTAAAGACACTCATCGATGTGAGTTTGCCCGACATCCCCCACCGATGAGTCTGGTGGTTGAAGAGTATCTCCAGAAAACAAACCCCCGAGGGGGCTCAGCCTGCGAATTCGCCCGGCACTTACGCATCCCTTCAGGCACAGAACAAACCCCCGACTCGGGGGAATTAGTCACAGGCTAAAAACGACGCAGAAGGTACTTTTCTGGTTTCTGGCTACGAACGCAGACAAATCAAACGCGATGTTATTTAGGAACTGCTGTTAAGTCACTCTTTGCTTCTCATCCATCTCCAGCGGCTTGGAAGGGGAACCGTGCCTGCTCGCCTCCATCAAACCCCCGGCACTGCGCTCATCAGCCTGAGCTTTTTTTTAAAAAAAATTTTTTTTTTTTGCAGAAGTTTCTTCTAAAAGTTCGTCTGGGAGCAGGAGGTGCCTGTCTGCCGGGGTCAGCTGGCTGACACCACGAGCGGGCTCCTCGCCCCGGCCCAGACGGCAGCCCGGGAAGTTGGAGCAGTTCAGCAGCAGGTTGGGGCTGGAGACGAGAGAAATGGAGAACTTGCCCAGACAAAACGGTAGCGGCTTTCGGTCTCGCACGAGCAGCCAGCTCTGCGGGGAGAGAAGGGATCTTATCTGCGAAACGCAACCTCAGCCGTGTCCCGGGCTCTGAGCCGCTCCGCACCTGCCTGACCCTCCAAAACCGGTGGTTTCGGAGAACGTTCTTATGTTTTCTCCTCCAGCATGGCGGCGGGCCCTCGCTGGGAGGAAGCACGGGCTCCAGGCGAAGGCGCTGGTGTTGGCGAGGCGAGCAAGACGGCCGGGTTCAACCCGCAGCTCCGCCGCAGCCTTCCCCGAGGTCCCCGATAGGACGAGAGGAAATGGGTTCAAGTTATGCCGGGCAAGGTTTAGATTGGATATTAGGAAAAATTTTTTCACCGAAAGGGTTATCAAACATTGGAAGAGGCTGCCCAGGGAGGGGGTGGATTCACCATCCCTGGAGGTGTTTAAGAAAAGGGTGGATGTGGTACTTGGGGACATGGTTTAGAAGTGGTTTTGTCAGGGGAGGGTAATGGTGGGACTTGGTGAGCTTAAAGGTCCCTTCCAACCTCAGCCATTCTATGATTCTGTGATTCTATGATTCTATGATTCTATGATCCTGGCCACACGTGGGGGCTCTCCGGCAAGGTTCCCCCATCTCCCACCCCTCAGCCATGGCAAACCCCCCACACCATACCATCCCTCAGTGATGGACTTCCGCAGCCCAAGAACGGGTCAAGCCCCCGCTTGCAATCCCATGCTTGGTGGGAAAGGAGAGCTACCAGGGAGCAGAAATGTGATATTTCGGGGAAAAAACCAAGTGAAGTGAAGCTCTGTGCCCACCTCGAGGCGCAAAAGCAAACGCACGGCACTAACACGGAGGAAATTTGGGTCTGAAAGTCTTTGGTGCTTAGAGGTCCCTATCAGAGGCAGAGGGAGGGGAGGTTTAAAGCGCGTTCATGGGATCCAACGCCCACGGGGGACGGGGCCGAGACACCGGTGGGTGTCCCACCGCCCTGCTGCGGGCCGAGGAGCCGGGGCTGGGACCGCTCCTCCCAGCCTGGCAGTTCTGCTGAGTTTTATGGAAAAAAAAAAAGCAAAAAAGTGGTGGGCTCACTCATTGGGCGAGATTTTCCAAACCCACCCAGGGCTAATAAAAAAAGGTGTTTAATTACAGGGTTCAAGGTAATTGGGCACAAAAGCGGCCAGTAAAATGCAGCGTGGTTGCAAAGGAGCTGCAGAACAAGGGCATAATTTTGGAACAGCACGTCTGCTTTATTCTTTACGTTCTCTGGCCGGCACTTTCTCTCTCCTAATGAGGGAAAACGGCACAAATCCCCGCTAAGCAGTTTATTCCTGACTTCAAGTCGCTGAAATCACGGCACCGTGCTCTGTCCTTAAATTGTCTCCATGCGTACGCTTCCAGTTTAAAGGGAAAACGGCGCAGCCCGTGTCTGGCATTTAATGTCTGCCAGGCTGGGAAGAAACAGCCTCCCGGGCTTTTCCCCGCGCCCCGCGGATGCGCGGCCCCGCTCCCGGCTCCCGCATCTTCTTCCCACTCGCTTGCACCCGCCGCCGTCCAGCCCGGGACGCGGGGAGCAGTATTCCTTTAAATATTTTGTAAGCCATTCAAAGCAGGATGGAAGTAGGCATTTTTAGCAGCAGTTTTTAGTATTTGTAATTGAGTGTAGCTTCCTCCCCAGCTTTTTGGCTTCCCGTTGGGAGAGAAATCGAGCTACAGCTGGGGATATTCCTGTAACAGCCCCGCCAGCGGCAGCGGCTGGACGGGAGGCGTGCGCGGGCTGCCATGCTGGTTAGGAAACGTGCCGCCCCCGGGGATAGCCCACGTGCTCGCGCCGGAGATCACAACGCCACCGCTCCAGTCGCTTGCTGAGGTTTTTTCCTCCCAAAAAAACCCTCCCCCCTTCACTGCAAAGTCCATGTGGATGCTGCAAGAGAAGCGCTGTTTAAGCAGCACCCGTCTAAGGGACGCACGGACCCCGTGCTGTCGGCTCCGACCTGGGACGCCGCTGCCACATCCCCAGCGAGGCAGAAAACCTCTACCAGCAAGGCAGAAAACCTCTACCGAAGCCCCAGTCGAGGTTCATTAACATAACGAGCATCTGAGCATCTTTTAACGACCAGCTCACCCCATCCCGAAATCACGGGCGGGCACCGGCGTGCTCTCTCCATCGGCACGCAGAGAGTTTGCGACACCCTTTGTCTTGTCTGTCTCTCTGTCTGTCTGTCCCCGTGCCAGACTGAGCCCTGGCCGGGGCCCAGGAGGCGCGGAGGGTGCGAGAAGCCCGGGCAGACTTCGGTCCAGGGTTGTGCCGCTAACATCATTCCTGCCATTTTGTTTTGATTTTTTTTAGAAGCTATTTTAACAAAAACCATGCCGCCTTGTGAAATCCCAGCCCAATATAGCTGCCATAAACACACACACACACAGACTGAAAAAAAACCCCAAAGCAGCCCCGAAACCCTAAATCCCATCATTACCAGGAGAAAAGACCCTTGGAAGGTGCCTCCTCCCGGCCGGGGTCCCCGTGGCTTCCCCGCACCGACAGCTCATCGTTACGAGGTGAAACCCCACCACGATGCCAAAAGCACCGGGGAAACCTCAGCGAGGGCGGTGGGTGCCCCGGACCCCGGCGGGTCGGGCTGGGGGGGATGCGTGGCCGGTGCTGGCAGTGATTTGGGGCACCGCTAGCACATCCCTCGCCAACTGCTGCCCCGAATCGCAATCACAAAGCTGGTGGCACCTTGGGGACGTGAACCCCTTGTGGGACGCTCCTTGCCGGGGTGATGGGACCAGCCAGGGTGGCAGGAGGTCCCGTCCCAGTTGTCGCGGGGAGAGCTGCACCTCCCCAAGTGGAAATACAAACCCAGGAGGCTCTTACCCCCTCCATCCAGGATTGGCCATGCCAGAGGCAAAGGTCAGGTCTCTACAGGACCCTCCTACACGACAGAGATTGTTGACAAAAAGCCCATTTTTCAGTGTCTCCCTTCCCAACTGAGGCCTTTTTCTTTTTTTTAAATCTCTCCCTTCTCCTCCTATTTTGGTTGTTTTTATATTTTATTTTACAATAGCTTGAGTAATACGTTCCTCATGTTCCAAACGCACTCGCTGCTTCCAGTGGGAATGGAAAATCATTGTTTCTTTTTATTTTCCCTTTTCTTTTTCTTTTTAATATGTTTATGTTATGGAAAATACCCCCAGATTGCAGACGCGTCGGCTGTCCCACTTTCTTGAAAAAAAAAAAAANAAAAAGTTAAATAAGAAGAAAAAAAGTTAAATAAAAAAAAAAAATTAAAGCATTTTTAGAAAGGCAAGAGCCGAGGAGGAGGAGGAGGATAATGCTGCGGTCAAAGGCTGTGCCTGGCACCCCGCAGACCGCTGTCGTGGCCAGCTTGGGTGTCGCTTTAGGCTGTCAGTGCGTCGTGGCGTCACGACGGTCCGTACAGCGCCCGGCGCACTGGGGCCGCATCCTGCCCTCTCAGAATCGGCCCAGGCGGGATGCGGGTGCCCTGCGGGGGAGGTGGGTGCTCCCTCTCCCCCATCCCCACGCGCCCTTCTCCGATGAGGGGTGCCCGGGAGGGGGCTGCTCCCCTGGGGATGCTTCTGAGAAGGGCTTTGCTGTCCCCGCCGGCCGGGAAACCACATCCGCCGCTGGCACGGCGCAGTCGGGGTGGCAAAGGGAAGAGGCAGAAATGGGGGGAAATAGAGAGAAATTTTACGGGACAAGGCAGGGAGCAGCAGCAGGTCCAGAGGGTGGAGGAGGATTTGTGTTTGCAACCAAAAAGGCTGAAGCATCCGCGGTTTCGGCCGGCACTAACTCCAGGGATGCTCCCCGTGCTCCAGCAAACGTCCGTAGCATCTATATAACCGGGGGGACCGAATCCAGTGCACCCCAACACCCCTAACAACACAGGGCACATCCCCGTCCTGAAAAGAAGCTCTTCCTTCGCCTGCCCGCTCCCCCCACCTTCCCCTGCCGCGGCGCGCTGCAACTCCCCGTCCGGCAAGAGGGGCACCCTCGGTTCTGGGGCGGTGTTGGCAGGAGCCCACCAGCGGCGTGGGGGTCTCACCTCCCCCACGCTCATCACGGGCTCCGCAGAGAGCCCACGGCGGCCACTTTGGTTATAGCAGTGACAGGGCAAGAACGGAAGGTAAAGGCGGTGGGATCTCTGGGATGAAAGGGTCGGGAGCGCGGATTCAGCCCCAGCCTTGGTGCCGGCTCCGTCGCCGGCACGTCAGGGGTGATGCCCCGGAGCCATGGGAAATGACAGTGTGATGGGATGTCCTGGGGCAGAGCTCAGCCCTCCGGATCCGCACCTAATGCACATCACCCCGCAGTGACATCTTCTTCCCCCCCTGGACGTACCCGGGAGAAGAATCGGGTGCAGCGGCGCCCGGCAGCCGGAGGGAGAGGGGACGCGCATCCTCTGGGCTGAGCCCCCCCTTGGTAGCCCCGGGGCCACTGGAGACCTCCTGGCAGGTTTTGCCACGCTCTCCCCTCCCTCGCTCAGCCGCGTTTGGGGCGTATTTACGGCGCGGCCGATGGCTCGGGCTCGTCGCTTCGGATGGGAAGTCGCATTCTTGCTCCTAATGCCGACCATGTGTGGATCTGAGCCGGCAAACATACGGCTCATTCTTTGTTTCCCAAACCGTACGCGGCCAAAACAGTGGACCGCAAACACTGACGACATATCGGAGGAGATCAAGTCAAAGAAATCATCATGAATTAAAGCGCTCGGCAAAGGGGAACGCCACTGTCTCTCTACCCCTATTAGATCATAACAAGGTGATGAGAGACAATGGATTTATCCTCTTTCCCACACACACACACACACA
>VUYV01000331.1:692904-710787 GCA_008711295.1 Anarhynchus alexandrinus | reverse complement strand
GGAAGGGGGGGCAGGGGGGGGGTTTGCCGGGGGGTAGGGGGGTGGCGGGGCTGGGGGTGAGCCGGGACTGTCGGGGAGCTGCTGGGGGTGCAGCGCTCCCGGGCGTGCAGAGAGCCGTGGGTATTGCAATGCTCATAGGTGTGCAAATGTTCATGGAGACTGCAATGCTCATGGGCACGTGGACATCTCCGGGGGTGTCCCTCCTCTCTCCAGCAATCAGCAATGCTGTGCTTCGCCCATCACAGACAGATAACGTGTCTGGCTGTGGGCAGGGATGGTCCCTGTGCCTCCCACCCCGGTGCTGGAGCACCTCAGACCCCGGAGCGATGCACCGTCACCGTGCTGGCGGGGAGCTGAGGTTGGAGGTTGCCCATATTAAAAAAAAAAATTTAAAAAAAAAATCACGGACTTTTTACTGGGGCATGTAGTGATAGGACGAGGGGGAATGGCTTCAGACTGGAAGAGGGCAGGTTTAGATTGAACATCAGGAAGAAGTTTTTCACTGTGAGGGTGGTGAGGCACTGGCACAGGTTGCCCAGAGAGGTTGTTGAGGCCCCATCCCTGGAGGTGTTCAAGGCCAAGCTGGACGTGGCCTTGGGCAACCTGGTCTGGTGGGAGGTGTCCCTGCCTATGGCAGGGGGGTTGGAACTCGATGATCTTCAAGGTCCTTTCCAACCTAAACCATTCTATGATTCTATATGTTACAGGAGGAGGCAAAACATCTGCCTCCAGGGAAACACAACGGCAAAGCTCGGTGACACCGTTACACACGCGCGGTGTGAGCCGGCGCCCGCTCACCCAACCTCCGCCGGACGCATCACCCAGAGCGCGGCGTGGCAGGAGGAGAAAACGACCTGAAGTACTGTCAGGGTTACAGCTTTCTGTGGTCAGGAAGAAACACAGAAACCCATTAAAAGGAAGTTTTCTGAGTGGGAATCCTGCGGTGCCCAGTTACGGGAAGGGTGGAAAAAGAAACCTCTGCTTGGGGTGAGCCGGGGCCATCACCTCCGCTCCGGAGGCGAGGAAAGGCGCCGGTGACATGGGGGTGCAGTGAGGAGAGACACCGCGCTGGGGCACCGCCGGAGCACCGGGGCAGCTTCTCCGCACCGCGGGACGCACCAGCCCCGGCGGCAGCCTCAGCCCACAGCCCCCAGTCAACAATTGTGAAACTCTGACTAATCCACGCTGGCGGCAAACTGGGGAAAGGCACGGACTCAGCGACCTTCCAGGGAAGAAATGATGGCCGCCCGCCACACCAAGGCAGTTGGCATCACCCACTTTCAGAAGCCAAAGGTGACCGGCACCGGCTCTGCCACCGCGGGGTTTCCTCCTGCTCCTCCTCCGGCATCTACCGAGGCAGGGCTGGGACCAGGAGGACCCAGTTTGTCCATCCGAGCACCGTGTTTCGGGGATGGGGTGGGTTCCCCATGGGACCACGGCTCATTTCTTCCCCTACAGGGTGGATGATGTTCTCAGGGGGATTTCGGACCCCTGTGGCGAGGCTGCCCTGGACGGGACCACAACCCCACTGCCTTCCCTGGGGACAGAGCAGCTCCGCAGGGACCCTCCAAGCCCCTGCGCTCCCCGCTTTAGGCAGAACCCCACCTGTTCATTAGGTTAACGAGGCTGTGAAGGGCCAGCAGGGACCCTCAGGCTCCCTGTGGTGGCACAGACCACCTGATCCCTTTAGCAAAGTGGAGAAGGTGGTGCAGAGACAGGAGGAAATTTGCTATGATCAACCAGAGGTGAGGAGCTGCAGAGCCCAGGAGAGGCAGCAAAGCAGGGACTAAACCCCGGGATGAGTCCCAGTCTCAGTCCCAGTCCCAGTCCACTCAGAGCAGCACTGGGCACCGCATCGCGGCCAAACAGGGCGGAGAGTGTGCCCATATTCGTGCAGTTGCAAAACAAAGAGTAAAATGCCCTCCATGGATGCCAGGGCCGAGGCGGTGGGGCGAGGGCAGCTGCCCGAGAGGACACCGCCATGATGGAGAAAGAGGCCAAAAAAAAGCAACATAACACCGTTTCGTTTTCACTGGGGGGAGGATGGGTGGACGGCGATGGTTTACGAGCTGTTCCTGCATGGGTTTAGATTTACAAAAACCGAGGGAAAAATGTCAAACATTGGCAATCTGAGCTAAGAAGAGCTGAACAAACCCATCATGGACACCCCGAGCAGAGGAGCCGGCCCGTGCCACCACAGCAAGCCTTCGCAGGGCTCACCCCGAGGCACAACCACCCCCAACCCTCAGCCGAAAGGTCGGAGAGCATCCGAGCCACCGGCACCTCGCTCCTCCCTCGGTGGCCCCACGGAGCATCGCACCCCGTGGCCATCCCTGCAGGTTTCCACCGAAGGCGCAGCGGTGGCTGATGAGAAACCGGCCCCTGTGGCTGAGGCATCCCCGTCCCGATAGCCATCGGTAACGACGAACTGACTCACGGATGTGACATTTGTGGTTTGATGACTTAGAGGCCACCGGCTGCCACCGGGACGGTGGCTCCGGACGTCCCAGGAGGGCAGAGGCAGACCCAGGAGCCGAGCTGCAGGGTGCTCGGGTGGAGCAGAAAAAAACACAGTTATTTTTTTCCTCGCAAAAAAAAGGACAGAAAAGTGTTTTGCAGCGTTGCAGAGGAGTGCAGCCGCGGCTCGGTCGGGTCCCGCTGCGCCGGGAGCCCGGGCTGGGACCCATGGTGGGGTTTGGCCGGTGGGAGCTGCAGGGAAGAGTCCCCCCCAGTTCAGCCCAGTTTGTCTTACAACCTCTGGCTGGTCTCCAGGAGAAGCGAGGAGACGCGAAGGCAGCCCCCGGGCCGAGCCGGCGCTGGCCGCCAAAAATGGGGTTTATATCCCCAAAACCATCGGCTGGAGGCAAACTTATTTCAGTCCCCGCCAGATATTTTACTGGGTTGTGAATCCGGCGCGTGCGAGCGGGGATTGGTGCCGCTCTCCCACGTGGGGGTCCATCGCCCGCCCCATTGGAAAGCCAAAAAATCTATTTTCTATTAAAAAAAAAAAAAAAAAAGAGCATTTCCAGACTAACTAGTGAATACCTTCGGGATTTTTCGTTTCATTCCTTAAATATTTGCGCAAACAAACACCCATTTTCATGGATGTGCCCAGAAAAGCAAACAAAAACTATGAATGCGGTCGAATCCCCCAAAGCCATGAGGAATTTAAATGAATGTTCGTGAATGTTTTGCAGCACTCACCCAAATCTAGCCAGGCAGGAGAAGACACAGTGAGCTCCTTAAAGAAAACAAGGATTTCTTGTCCTAATACTAACCAAATGTTTCACCATTTGGCCATTTTCCATCCTTGGTGCAATCATTTAATTCTCCCCCATTTAATAAAAAATTATGTCTGAAACAAAGATGTTTATTGCTTTTATGAGTTCCTATTTGTATGGAAATTGCATACAAGACGTGATATTTCTGTTTCTCGCTCTCTTTTTATTTTTAAATGAGCAAGCCCAGTTAAACCCCGGCATTTCTTCATCTGGCTTGCGGAGGGAGAAGTATAGATTAAAAAGAACCCTGCAAATGTTTTTTATAAACTTCTCTTATTTCCTTGCCATGGGACTGCCTTTAATTAGCTGCACGGAGTACAAAGGACACATTTAGAATGCCACCATCTCCGAGCGGAGGGCGTTAAGATGAACGTGGCTATTTTGCCTGTTCTCCCCGTGCTCCGGCGTGGTGTACCCACGACGGGGCCAGGGAAGCCGGTGCAAATTCACCCCCCATCCCTACCTGCATCCCCATCCCCATCCCCACCTGCATCCCCATCCCCATCCCCATCCCTGCCCCCTTCTGTTGCCTCTGCTCAGAAGATGACTCGAAGCCCAAGGAGATGTGGTGGTGCAGGTTGACACCACCGATCCGCCTCAAAAGGACACGTAACCTTTTGCGTTCGCAAAAATAGGCCGAAATCTGGTCTGCAGTGACGCGTTTCTGGATGACCCGCTGCATTTTGCTGGCTAGTTAGGGATTTGTAATCACCCTCCCCTCATCTGCCGGGGCTCAGTGCGACGCGCCGAGCCACCGCTCAGGACCTGGGCCCTGGAGACCACGACCAGCTCAAGCTTTTGCTCCCGAACTGCGGCGACAAACTGGGGAAGGGCAAAAGCAAAGGTTTGCAGAGCTCTGCCTGATGCATTAGCAAGTCCCCAGCTTCTCCCCAAAAAGATCTGGGCACATGCCGGGGAGCCGCGGTCCCGGCAGCTCCAGCCCAGTTCAGCAGCAGAGGAGTCACGACGAGAGGACGGCAGATGTGAAATGAAGGTGGGTTCAATTTTGGGGACCCGAGACCCTGCTGGGAGCTGGGACCGAGCAGAGGAGGAATGTGGGGAGAAGCCACCCCTTCTCATGGGCCATTTGGCCATCCCAAGGCGGCAGGGAGGGATGAGCGCGTTGTGTCCCGGGGTGTGCGGCGGGGCCGGGGGGAGCGGGGTGAGCAAATGCATCACCCAACAGAGTTCCAGATTTAGCAAAGCGCTGTACACAGTCGCCGTGTGTCTTCGCATTTGGACTATTACACCTCTGGTTTTTCTGGTTGGACTCGATGATCTTAAAGGTCCCTTCCAACCTCAACAATTCTATGATTCTATATAAAACTGTGAGCTTGAGTGCAGCCCTAATCTCCCCCAGCCCTTCTCCCCTTGCAAACTGGTTTCTCTTTAGAAGCAATTTCCATTTCTGCAGATTTTTGCTCCCCACCCCCCGCAGCACCTCGGGCTAACGGCGCGGACAAACGCACCCCACCGACCCCAGCGCCGCTCAGCCCCGACCCTCTCCCAGCGCTGCGACCGAAATATACGGCCAAAATAAACGGCAGCAAACCGCCCACCAAACCCAAACCCAAACCCGAACCCCCACGGCGGCCCGGAGCATCGCAGAAAAACCCCGGCGGGCAGCGGCGAGGAGCNGAGGGGGGTGCCCGCAAAACCACAACGAAACCCACTCCCGGTTTGCTTCCTTACAAAAAAAAAAAAAAAAAAAATTAATAAATAAAATAAATACAAAACCCGACGCTGTTTCCTGCCACCGAGGAACGAAAGAGCCCGGGCTGTACTCACCGCGCAGGAAAGCGGAGGAGTAGGTGGCGAAGGAGTCGAAGATGCTGTTGGAAGCCATCCCCCTCGTCCCGTATCCCGGCTCCGCTGGAGGAGGAAGAGGAGGGCTGGGAGAGGCGGCAGCGAAGGGGAGGAAGAGGAAAACCCCGCCGGCAGCCCAGGTAGCCCCGGCTGGCTGGTGGTTCTGTGGTCGGCACGGCAGAGCCGCCGGCTCGGCATCCGCTGGGTGGGAGAGCGGCGTCACCTGATCCGTGGCGTCAACGGGCCGGCGATATCGCTGCGGCGTCGGGGTGCTGGGGTTGGGTTGTTGGGTTTGGTTTTGTTTTTTTTCTCCCCCCCCCCTATATTTTTTTTACTAATAACTTCATGGTTTGTAGTCGGTGGCTCATGGGAGGCTCACTCGGACTCGCGGCTGAGTGACAGACGGGAGCGGAGGAGACATTGCTCTTTAATTAATTATATTGTTGCCTCAGAAGAGACGAAGAAGAGAGCCCGTAGATTCCTAATTGGGTGATTGAAGTAATAACCCATTTACATGCCGTGGTTTTCTCCTTTTAACTGCCTTTTCTCCCACATTCACCACTTGTCTGTATCCTAATTTTGAGCTGTACACGGCTTTCCGACTCCCAGCTGGGTACGGGGACTGCGTGCCGAGACTGTTTCCATATGTGTAGATGGGTGGTTCTTCTTCACAGGGATTTTATGTGAATTAGTATTAAGCAAAAATATGAAGCACATGCGGCAGAATAAACAGCGCCGGTTGAAAAGGGGGGACCGGGGAAGGTGGAGAGGGCTGGCGAGGAGGAGGAGGAGGAGGAAGGCAGTGGGGACAGCAGACCTCCTGCTTTGCCCAAATAACAGCAGATAATTTTTGTAGGTTTTTTTTTAAAGTAACAAAGCGAATACGGGCACAGCAAGTTTCCAGGAGCACCTAAAGATGCCGCTTGTGCTGGACCACAGACAGGCCAGCACCCAACGGGTGCTCACGCCCGGAGCAGGAGCCGCCGTCAGACACTGCCTCGCCTGAGGCTGACGGGTTTTTCTCATAGAAAATTGCCATTATCACCCTCCGAGATGAATTTCCCCTAAATGGGAAGAAATGTTGAGTTGAAACATGAGATGGTATTTGTCCTTTCCTTTTTTCTCCTCATAAGAAAAAGCAAAGGGAGCTCTCTGAAGGAGTAAAACAAGTGCAAACTAAGCCTGAGTGACCAAAATCTGCAGGCGAATAGGACCCGAGGTGGAAGACACCGGCCGTCAGGGCACACGAGTACGATTTCAAGGGATTTGGAGAGTTTGGTGTCCATCACCCCTTGCTGCTCACCCCGGGCATCCTCCACTGAGTTTTTCAGCCGTCGGATGTTCACGGTCAGACATATCCAGATGTTATCAGCTGAGATGTTACAGATTCCTGCAGCGTTATTAGAGATTCAGGAATTAGGAAAAAAAAAAAAAGAAAAAAAAAAAGAAAAAAAAAAAGAAAAAAAAAGAGAGGAAAAAGAGCTGTTTATATTTACTGCAGCTGAAAACTGCTTGTTTGCGGCTTTCAAGCAAAGCGGAGGGGGGGGGAAAGTGGTTTCAGAGCGGTGAAAGGGGCAGAGGTTGCGCTAACGCTGGCACAAAAGGAAAGGGAAAAGCCACCCGGCCTGGAAAACACCCGCTGCTGCACAGAGCGGGTCTGTGGCACTGAACAGCATCGCCTTGTCTCGCCTGCCCGACACCCACCGCCCCCACAGCTCCGGCCCCGGGCCGGGAGGCTGCGGGCAGCGAAGCCGTTTCAACCGGAGCGGTGGCATCACTCCCTGCCAGCCCCCCCCCGCAGTGGGGGAACACGGTCCCCTGACCCCCATCCCGGCCCCGAGGGGAGCGGGGTGGCTCAGCCCAGCAGCATCCCCCTTGCCAGCCCTCTCTGCTTCAGTCTTACCAACGTCTTAGCGCACACGTGCAGCCACTTGGGCAATATTCAGATTTTTTAGGCTATTTGGGGGGGTTTGCGGCTCCTTCCCTGCAGAAGGGCAGTGGGAGTCTCAGCCCCCACCCGGTTTGGGTCCCACAGGGGTTGAGGGGGAGAAAAATCAGGATGAAAAGGAAGAAGAAGAAAAGGAGAAGGTGCTTTTAAGGTATCTTCCCACTCCCCACATCGTTAGGTACCAGATGGGAGCTCTGATTCAGCTGTGCTGATTTACATGCTGGCCAAACATCTTTCAGCAGCACTAATGGCTCGGGATGGGGTTTTTCCTCTCCATCACCCTCCCACCACCCCCTCTTCCCTTAAATCATGGCTGTAACACCCCAGTGACACAGTCGTGAGTCCCTCCGGCACAGCCAGGGCTTCTGGTCCCGGTCATCAACCTCAGGTGATCCACAGAACCAACCTTTATCCGAAAATGTCTCCTCCTGCCACTTCAAATCATGTTTTTTCCCTCGTGTGGGGCTTTAAATCAAAATTATCTCAATTGCTCCTGCGTTACGGGGCTCCAACCTGTGGGGTATTCCCTACGGTGTCTTGGCACGGTACCTACGTGGCACTGGGAGATTAACGAGCGGCCCAGGCAACGCGCTTAATTACACACATTTATTTGCATCCAGGTGAGAGTCACGGACACCCCCAACAATTCAGTGTTCACTGGTACTCGTGGAGATCCAAAATTCCTCCCCAAAGCCGCACGAGGCCACAGAGCGATTTGAGGACCAAACCCACATTAAATTCTTGCCCTTTTACATCCGTTTACAAAAATGGGTCCTTTTTCATTAGCAGTGCTCCCACGGGAGCTGCGAAACAGAGCCAGGACGAGGTGAAACACCCACCCTGTAGAAAGAAAAAGGGAATATAAACTGACAGAGGGACCTTCTGGGATTAAAGCCGCTGTTCTCTTTGTATTTGCAAAGCGTGGCTCGGGAATGGTTTAAATATAACTGATTATCAGCTCTCACGCAATTAATCCCCCCCTGGGATGGTCCCCCCCGTTCAGAGCCCGGTGCGCAGCTCTCCCCCGCAGGCGCGGTGGGGGGTTGGCTTTCGGGTGGGTTCGGTCCCCGCGTGCCCGGGGAGAGCTCCGTGCCGGCTAGAGGCAAGCGGCCGCCTCGCAGAGGATGACTATTTCCTGCTAATAATAAAATTGATAGAAGCAAAAAAGTATCCGCCACCTCAGCCCCAAACCTTCCCCCTTGCTCTCGCCACCCCGCAGCTCTGGATTGGCTTTGTGGCCATTGCGTGCACACACACACACACACCCCCCCCAAAAAAAAAAGCCACCGAGCCTTCATGCTGCCCCTGCAAACGCCGTCCCAGGCTGGAGCCAGCCCGGCTGCAGCGGCACGCTCCCGACCGCAGCGCAGGTACTGCAGCAGCGCCTGCGCCCTCGCCGCCCGCCAGCCGCACGCCCGCCCCGCCATGTCTGGTTGAGCCAGCCAGCGGTTTCCCCCCTCCACCCCCTCCACCCCAGCTTCTAAGAAAGCCGTGACGGTCCCCGCGGCGAGCGGGCGGCTGTACGTGCAGCCGGCGCCGTGGGCTGGCGCGGGCAGAGGGGCTTCGCGGCTCAGCCCCTTCCTCCACGGCGCGGCCGAAACCACGGCGGGGCGCAGCCGCCCGTCTCGCCCCGTGCCACCAGTTCACAGCCTGGTCAGGGTTGGAAGGGCCCTCTGGAGCTCCCCCAGTGCCACCCCCTGCCAGAGCAGGGGCACCTCCAGCAGTGGCACAGGACGGCGTCCAGGCGGGTTTGGAATGGCTCCAGAGGGGGAGACTCCCCCACCTCTCTGGGCAGCCTGTGCCAGTGCTCTGCCACCCGCACAGGAGAGAAGGCCCTCCTCAGGTTGAGATGGAACTTCCTATGGTCACGTTTGTGCCCGTTCCCTCTTGTCCTGTCACTGGGCACCACTGAACAAAGCCTGTTCCCATCCCCCTGGCACCCTCCCTTTAAGTATTGATAAGTATTGATAAGATCCCCCCTCAGTCTTCTCCAGACTAAAAAGAAAAAGTTCTCCCCTCCGGGAATGAGGTGGCCAAACTCGGCTCCCGAAGGTGCAGGCAGTGGGTCCGGCAGTGCTGTACACACACACACACACCCCCACACCCCTCCCCATGCAGCCCGAGCGCCGGCACCCTCACACCAGGGAAATGTGAGAATTAAGGGCTTTAGCACCCGCGGGTCTGCTCCGTGCGCGGTGCTTCCCAAACAGCGTCACCGTGTGCAAGGTGGGATGGGGCTTTCACTTTGGAGATGGGAAACTGAGGCAAGGGGAGATGAGGACCAAAATATCTGTCCGTTTGGGGAGATGACCGAAAATGGGGAAGTCCTGTTCTTAACAGCGCATGGCTGCCATGCGCCGTATCATTTTGGCACATGGCATTTTAGCCACCCCAGCCGCCAGCATCTCACCCAGCCATCCCAAAACAGAAGGGCCGCTCGTGACCCTCTCCGGCAGCCCGGGCTGATGGCGGTGCCCAGCCGAGCCCGGCCGGGGCAGGACGCATTTGCCGGAGCCGTGAGGCCACCACGGCACATCCCTGCTCCACCGGCAATCCCGGCACCCAGCCCCGCGCTGGCTCTGCCCGAAGCCATGGGAAAGGAGGCATGTGATCGGCTCCACAAAAGCTATCCTGACCCGGGAACAACCCAGGGTTGTGTCTGAGCTTCACCCCAGCCCTTCCTCACCGGCGCCAGGGCGCTGCGGGAATGCCCGTGGCCGGTGCTCGGCAGCCGGTCGCACGGAGCCGCGGGCACGTGTGTGCGGCGAGCGGCACAATGCCGGCGTTGTGAGCCCGACGCCGGCGGAGCGATGCCTCCTGAGCCCGGAGCAGGGACCGGCCACGGGATCTCTCCCGTGTCAGCTGCCTTGTTGTCCCTACTGACCATCCCGGGGGCTGCGAGGGAAAGCACCCGAGCCTGGGAGCCGCGGGCGCCGCTGCGGTGATCCAGAGCGGCGGTGCTGAGCTGGTGGCTGTGCCGGAGCCGGGGAGCGGTTGAAGGCGGTGCGGTGGAGCCGACGGTCCGATGGAGCTGCTGACCAGTGCCGGCATGAGCAGCCGGGGGAGAACAGGCAGAGGGATGCTGCGGTGGGATTGTCCACAGAGGTGACTGCGGCCCCAGGATGAGGAGGGAAAAAAAAGAGAAAAATGAATAAAGTGAATTTAGGAGGAGATCAAGTGTTTGAGGCAACTTGGTGGTGCCGTTGGGTGCAGACCTGGTGCCTGCGGGGACATCTCCAGAGCCTGGAGGGACTCTAGGGACAGAGGTGTCGGCAGGGTGAGAGGGATGGGACAGGCTGGCTGTGCCCCTTCCCGCTCCCGGGGGACCCCAAGGCTGCCAGGGAGGGGGTGCAATGCCAGCAGGACCCGCGGGACGATGAGCAGCTCCTTGGAGCGGTTCACAACCCCCATCGGCACCGTGCGGCAGCTGAGCCGTTGGCGACCCTCTGCCACCGCACCGCGGGCACCCCAGGGGGTCCTGGGGCGTTTGATGGGGCGAGGGACGCATGGCCCCCCGGGGGTAACAGCCGAGCAGAGACATTTCAGCAGCGAGCAGGGGCAGAGCCGAAGGGAGAACCCCGCACGGGCCGGGGTTGCGCCATCGCCGGGTCACGCCACAGTCACACGCCGGCAGAGCACGGTCACGCCAGTGCCCTTTGCCTGACCCTGGGGGTCACAGGCAGGCGCCGGGGAGGGCTGGTGGCATCCTGGGTGTCGTGGTTTAGGCCAAATCGGCCACTGGGGATGTGGGGTGACAGCCCCATCCCGCCGTACGCCCCGTCCCTGCAAGCACCGGTCCCGCTCTGTCACCGGCACTAAGGAGGTTTGTTGCATTTCCAAGTGGGATGAGGGACAAAGCGGTGGGGGCAGCAGGTCCACATGGGGCTGAAGCCACTTCGCATCCAGCCCTGCGGAGAGAAAGTCTAAAAATCCCCCAAACCTGAGTTCATCCGCGGAGCACGAGGAAATTCTCTTTCCTTTTTGGGTTTAAATACATCCGCCTGTTCGGAAATACCCCGGGGATCGCACGATGATCGCCCACCCATTTTAACAGCCGCTCTCGCAAACGGCGACGCAAAAGCAAACAACAATTTATGGCAAAGAACGTGAATTTTTGTGTCTGGTCTGTGGTCTCAGAGCGTACGTTCTCCAAGAAGAGTTTCCTGTAGAAGCCAAGGAAGCCGAAATGGTCGCTGGTGGGTTCTCACTTGACTTGACGTCTCCCATCGGGGATGACCACGCCAGAAGTCAATCCCAGTTGATCAGCACAGTGGAGATTGGGAGGTCCATTCCCCACCAGGCCCAGTGCTATGGTCCCACCACAACTTGCACGGAGAGCAGGGGGCTCCTGCAGCAGGGGCCGTGGAGGGGGGCTCCAGGAATTTCTTGTTAAGAGCTTGTTTTGCGAGACTGGGCATTAATACGGAACAAAACATCATCTGGAGAGCTTGGGGGAAACTGCCGTCCCCCTCCAGCTCTCGTTTCCCTCCCCAGGAGACAACGTTGGATTTACTTTATTGAACAGAAGCAATAATTCACGTTTCAAGGGGCACCCGGGAAGCACGTTTCAAGGGAGGCTGGGGCTCAGCCTGGGCGTGTTTTGGGGCGGCGATGAAGAGGAGGGCTCCCAGGAGGGTCAGGATCCCGGCTCTGCCCCTGCTGCCCTCGGTAGGACGCGCCGGGTTCGCGTTTGGCAGCCGGCCGCTGCCTCTCTCTGCGAGCGCACGCGTGGGCTGCAGCTCGTTATCGGGGAGCTTTTGAAGTGGTTAGAAAAATGAGTATTATCCCCACAGCCTGTGGGCAGAGGTGGGTTTGGAGACGTTTTCCACCTTGAAGAAACAAAAAAAGGAAAGAAAAAGCAAACCAAGACACGGAGACGACGCCACCCGCGGAGGAGCTCGGCAGAGCGGTTGGGCTGGCGCGGCCTCGGTGGGTACCGGGCATCCATCCACGGGCGATGGAAACCCTCCCGCACGCCCCGCGCTGCTTGGAGAGAGGAGGACTCATGTAAAATACCAAAATAATTAGTCTGGGCTTCAGAGGAAAGGTGGAAATTGCAACCCCTGAACACTCAGTAAATCAAGGAGACAGTGGAGGGGGGACCCTTAAACATACATACATATTTATATATGTTTGTCCCAGTCCCCCCCAGCTCCCGCTTTAAGGATCTGATCTATCGGGTTTGTCGTTCTTTCCAATTTTAAAATCCACAACCAAATCAAAAGGCGAAGATGTGCTGGGAAATTTTTTTGATATACGGTCACAAAATAGTAGAAAATACTGATATATGAATACAGTGGTGGAATTGTGGAAGAGAGACCTCGAGGAGTCACCCAGTCCCTTCTTACAGTGCATATATACACCCACAGGCATCCATCCATCCATCCATCCATCCATCCATCCATCTCTCTCTCTCTCTATCTATATATCCATCTCTCTCTCTAGCTCTCTATCTATATACCCATCTCTCTGTCTCTCTATCTGTATGTTTGAATTCCCATAGAATTTGTAAGTGATCCGATTGGAATTATTACCTGGCATTTATAGAGCGTTTCACAAGAGAGGTGTCTCCATAAATAAGAATCACATCTTTTTCATGAAAAACTTTCACCTGAAAAAGGCTCATTTNAAAAAAAAAAAAAAGCACAGGTTGAAGCTTTTCTGAGATTTGTTTTTTTTCCACAAAAACCTCATTTTTTTCTCCCCATTTCTTTCGCTTTTGAGTAGAAAGTTTCACCTTTGTTTTTAAACTGAAAACCAAAGTTATTTCGGTTGGTCTGTTTAAGAAAGCCAATTAGCTATTGCTCAAGTCGTTAAAAAAATGAAGTCCCCCCCGAAGGAGGAGACCCCCATCCCCAAGTCCGGCAGCCACTGCCTTCTCCATTTGCAACCTCCATCCAAGCCAGAGGTGTTGCAGAGCCCACGGCTCCCCAAACCAGGGTGGGGAGCAGATACATATCTGACTATTTCAGTAAACCCAACAACTAGACCTGCCCAGGGACACGGTGCTTTGGAGGGGAGGGCAGAGCTCTCCTCCTGCTCAGGGAAATCTCTCCTTCCCCCAGGCACCTGCGTGAGCAACCCCCAGTTTTCAGACAAAAAAAATTGCTCCTGACCATTTTTTGGTGATGGGAACGACCTGGGAGCAGAAACATCTGAGTGCACGGAAGAGGCACAGCCGGGAGAAGATGTTGTCCACTGTTGTCCATTGCTCTCCACTGGGAGAGCTGCCTGGGCTAAGCCACCCG
Source organism: Anarhynchus alexandrinus (assembly GCA_008711295.1). Classification (NCBI taxonomy): domain Eukaryota; kingdom Metazoa; phylum Chordata; class Aves; order Charadriiformes; family Charadriidae; genus Anarhynchus; species Anarhynchus alexandrinus. The sequence goes on along the minus strand of VUYV01000331.1, from coordinate 697,504 downwards.
GATTGTTTTGGCACCTGCTCGCACATCACAGGATCACAGAATGGTTTAGGTTGGAAGAGACCTTGAAGATCACCCAGTCCCACCCCCTGCCCTGGGCAGGGACACCTCCCACCAGCCCAGGTTGCTCCAAGCCCCGTCCAACCTGGCCTTGAACACCTCCAGGGATGGGGCAGCCACAGCTTCTCGGGGCAACCTGCGCCAGGGGCTCACCACCCGCACAGTGAAAAATGTCTTCCTAATATCTAATCTAAATCTCCCCTCTTCCAGTTATTGCCATTATTTTGCCTTATTTGCATGGAAGAGGCACAGCCAGGAGAAGATGTTGTCCATTGGAAGATGTGTCCCTGGGTGGGAAGGTGCAGAAGGCATCAGAAAAAACAGATTCCTGCTCCTCATCTCAACAAGTAACATCTTCAGGCTGGTTCTCCACCCCAAATCCGCACACCAACAGTACACCACCGTGGGGAGAACATCCACCTGAAAGGGCGCTTGTATCCCTCTGAGATACCCACCACGATGGATTTGGCATCGCCTTAGTTTAACTTGTCTCAGGGTTTCTCTCCTAAAGGCCAGTAAAACCAGTACAGGCCACAGGCGTGCTGGGAGAGCTGCTCGGGCTAAGCCCCCATGGTTATTTTGGCACCCGCTTGCCCATCCTGCTCACCAACGGTGCTGTTAACCAGATATTGCCCTTATTTTGCCTTCCAAAACACCTCTCCACCCAGCGATGCCAAGGGAGCCACGGCTGGTGCAAGGAGCTGGTGCAGGGAACGTCCACGCAGCTGCTCTGCACCGGTGGAGTGAGGTGGTCTCTGCTTTAGGGTTAAACCTGCGGGTTTTGGAGGTTTTCCCCCATCTGACTTCAAAAGTACCAGCGGTGCAGCAAACCGGGGTCAGCTTTTATTGGGGTGGTGGGTTGGGATTCAAGAAACGGGGGTCTGACCCCCAGCCCAGCCGCGGCCTCGGGCATCTGCTCTCAGAAACAAGATCCTCTTCAAACCCACCCTGCAGAAAGCATCCCTGAGAGCAACGCGGGATGGGGACCGGGATGGGGTCACAGCCCTGAGTCCCGGGAGGGGTTTGACCATGACCAGCTCTGAAATCCCAACATGAGCCTCCAGCACAGCAACTGGTTCTGCCGAGCGTAGGAAAGGGCCCCGATCCCTCCTGGGTGGGGGTAAAAGCTCCTGTAATGCCAATAATACACACAGTTTATTACCAGCTGGTCACCGATTCTCTCCTGCCATCCACACTGCAGTGCTATGTTTTATTTCAGAGACAAAAATCTTTATTAGGATTACTACCGAGTTACGTGCTTTCCTCCAGAGAGAAGAGATTCAAACCAGAAGAGCTAATGGCTTAAAGGCCAGGGATGAATTTAAAAGGATTCAGCCCGTGGTGTTCTGTTCCCATTCACGCAACACCCCTTTTGCTAAACAAAATAACATTGCCTCCGTTTCTTACTTTTTTCCCTTTTCTTGTCCTTGCCCCCCACCCCGCCCCATAGGCAGCTGTTTCTCTTGGTCACATCTGTAGCAAATCTGCACTTAATCCCCCACTGACAGCGCAGAAGAGGGTGGAAAACTGGAAGGGCCGATCCCAGCGCCCGGGATGCAGCAGGGAAGGAGGGAAGGGCTGGAACGGGAGCGGGAAGCTCCGGCGGGGGCGAGGTCCCGGGAGCGATCCCTGCTCTGGACCTCATCCCCACACCCCAATCCCGCTGTGACTCCGAATCTGCAGAGCCGCAGGACCCAGCTCCACCTGCCTGGGGCAGCCCCGGGGCCGCGGTTGCGAGCGCAGAGAGGTGCAGCTCGAGGTCGGGACTCATTGCTATTCATTTCATAGAATCATAGAATGGTTTAGGTTGGAAAGGACCTTGAAGATCATCGAGTTCCAACCCCCCTGCCATAGGCAGGGACACCTCCCACCAGCCCAGGTTGCCCAAGGCCACGTCCAGCCTGGCCTTGAACACCTCCAGGGATGGGGCCTCAACAACCTCTCTGGGCAACCTGTGCCAGTGTCTCACCACCCTCAAAGGGAAAAACTTCTTCCTCATGTTCAATCTAAACCTGCCCTCTTCCAGTGTGAAGCCATTCCCCCTCGTCCTATGCCCGTGTAAAAATCATGTCCCCGTTTTGCANTCCTTCCCCAGCTCTCCTGTAGGCCCCCTTTAGGTACTGGAAGGCCGCAATAAGATCTCCCTGGAGCCTTCTCTTCTCCAGGCTGAACAGCCCCAACTCTTTCAGCCTCTCCTCATAGAAGAGGTGCTCCAGCCCTTGGATCATCCTTGTGGTTCTCCTCTGGACACGCTCCAGCAGGTCCGTGTCCTTCTTATGTTGGGGGCTCCAGAGCTGGATGCAGTACTCCAGGTCTAGTGGGAGGTGTCCCTGCCTATGGCAGGGGGTTGGAACTTGATGATCTTCAAGGTCCTTTTCAACCTAAACCATTCTACAGTTCTATGATTCTATCTTAAATGTCTCTTCCAACCAAACTGATTCATGACTCTACATGAGACAGGAGGTGATGTTTCGAAGAGGATGGAGAGTTCCCGCCGCATGGGGAAGACATTGCTGGGGTGACCCACGCTGGTCCCTGGCCCTCCTGGCCAGGGAAACACGGGGCGGCCCCACATCCCGCCGCTTTGAGGTTAACAGCACGTCACCTCGGGCAGGTTTCAATTTGAATGTGGCACTTTGGGCCGGTGACCTGGCCGCGGTCAGGGGTGAGCAGGGAGCGGTAGGCAGGAGGTTCCTGGGTGCTGTTTGATGGGCGGCTTCTGCAGAGACTCCTTCACTTGGCACCGGGAACCAACAGTTGAACCTGACATTCTCTCACCCTGACGCGAAGCAGCGCTGATGCTGCTGAAAGCAATGGAGACCCACCAACACGGGCGAGAGGTGACCCAAACCCGAGGAGCATCCTTCAACTGCAAGAAAAAAATAATTGAGAGTCCAGCGTAGGGCAACTGAGATGACTGAGGGATTGGAGCATCTCCCGTATGAGGAGAGGCTGAGAGCGCTGCGACTCTTTAGCCTGGAGAAGAGAAGGCTGAGGGGAGACCTTATTATGGCACACAAGTATCTCAAGGGTGGGTGGAAGGAGGATGGAGCCAGACTCTTTTCAGTGGTTCCCAATGACAGGACGAGGGGCAATGGGCACAAGTTGGAACATAGGAGGTTCCATTCAAATACACGGAAAAACTTCTTTACAGTTGGGGTGGCAGAGCAGTGGCACAGGCTGCCCAGGGGGGTGGGGGAGTCCCCTTCTCTGGAGGTTTTCAAGCCCCACCTGGATGCAGTGCTGAGTGCTGTGCTCTGGGCAGTCCTGCTTTGGCAGGGGAGTGGGGCTGGGTGATCTCTAGAGGTCCCTTCCAACTCTGAAAATTCCGTGATTCCGTGAGGAGCAAACCTGGCTGCCCGGGGGATGCCAAAGCCGTGCCCGGCCGGGGAGAGGAGCTGCAGTGGGCACAGCCCCCGGCGGGTGCCGGGACGGTGGGATTTGGGCCGGCTCCTGCCAGCCCCCGGGGATGTGCCCAGAGCGAGGAGCATCCCTGCCAGGGAGCAGCCGGGAGGCGGCGATGCCGGGAGCGGAGACCTGTGTGCANGATGATCTTCAAGGTCCTTTCCAACCTAAACCATTCTATGATTCTATGAGTCTATCTTAAAGGTCTCTTCTAACCAAACCGATTCAATGACTCTACACGAGACGGGAGGTGATGTTTCGAAGAGGATGGAGAGCTCCCGCCGCACGGGGAAGGCATCGCCAGCGCCTGGGGACGTGCCCGGAGCGAGGATCATCCCTGCCAGGGAGCAGCCGGGAGGCGGCAATGCCGGGAGCAGAAACCTGTGTGCGGCAGGACGGGGACACTTTGCCACCGTCTGCCAAATTCGACAAAATGTCACCCCCTGTAAATACAAATAAACTAATTTTTGGCCTAAATTGTGATGATTGATGATGGTAATGATGATGATGATGATGGTGAGGACTGGCACCTCGCTGTAGACAGCGTGGGAAGGTTTAGCACTTAAGCTGCAGCATCCCCAAATGTGAGCGCAGGTGATCACACCCCGAGACCCCCCCCAGCCCTTCCCCGAGACAATCGTGGTTTCACCTCTGCCCCACAGCGCATGGGGCAAAGGGCCCTGCGAGGGACCCGGGGAGGACTGGGGGGTCCCTGGGAAGGGCTGGGGGTCCCCACGAAGGTCTGGGGGGTCCCTGGAAAGGGCTGATGGTCCCCATGAACGGTGTGGCGGTCCCTGGGAAGGGCTGGGGGTCCCCATGAAGGTGTGGCGGTCCCTGGGAAGGGCTGGGGGTCCCTATGAAGGTCTGGGGGTCCCCTGCTCCTACTGGGGGGTGACGCTGAGGGCACGTCCGAATTTTACCTTTCATGCCCCAAGTGCTTCGGAAGAGGAAACAGCGATGGGGGGGTATGTTCGTGTGCAGAGGGGGCACAGCCGCCCCCACCTCCCGTCACTTGATTTCCCCACCGCCGCGGCTGCTTTCACAGAAACCCTCCAGCCCCCGGGTGCCCCCCTCCGCCTCCCCCAGCACCACGGGCTTCTCAGAAGGGCCCATCGCCCCCCCCCCCCCCCCCCCCCCC
>VUYV01000331.1:638250-692822 GCA_008711295.1 Anarhynchus alexandrinus | reverse complement strand
TTTTTTTTTTTTCTTTTTGAAACTTTTCTCGAGCAAGAGCTCAGAGCGGCGGCGTCACGAGTGAGCCCCGGGCGGAAGCGGCGACGCGGGACGCTTGTCACGAAGGTGGTGGCAGGTGACGGAGGCAGCGCTGCAGGCAGGATTTGGCAGGGGATGGCCGCGAAGCGCCGGGGTTCGGCCGCCAGCTTGGCCGGGAAACCTCTGGGCAGCACCGCGGGGTCACTGGAGGGGGGGGGAAATTAGGGCACCCCAAACGTTTTTGGGGTGAAGCGGTGGTGGGGTGACTCCGGGAAAAATTTCCCCCCGTGGGGTGTTTTGGGGGTGATGGGGGGGAAAGGGGAAGGCGTGCGGGAGAGGAAGAGGATGGGGGAAGCGATGCTCGAGCAGCGGCGGGGTCCGTCCACGGCTCGCGGCTGCTATTTAAAGAGCAGNATGGCCAGAGCAGCACTGGCAAACAAAAAGCATTTTCTAGATTACTTCAACACATAACTTAAAACGGCCAGGTGGGGCTGAGCAATTCACTCTTTGTGAATGAGGAGACACAAATACTATCTGTCAGCTAAAAAGGTAGCTAGTAGAAGCGTAATATGCTTGCTGTGCCCAAGTGCACAACCAAGAATAAAGAGACCGCAAAAAGAATGAAAAAAGAAAAAAAGGCTTGTCCGACCGGAATCCTTTATTTTGGCAAAACAGAGAGCATAACTCTAGTGCAGAAAAGCCTGGTACCGCTTTTAGATGAAACGCCCGATCTTGGCAAAGTTACACATTTCAGACTCCACTTAAAAATAAAGCCCCAAGCAACCCCAAATCACAACTCTCCCGGGGAAAAAAAAAAACCAAAAAAAAAAAAAAAAAGCCCCATCCCAGCCCCCCCCAGCAGTGGCAATTAGTGCCGCTGCCTCCCAGGACCCGCAGCACTGTTATCTCCCGCGCAGGAGATCAAGGTCAGATCTTTTAAGAGGAGGAAGCTCCAAAGAGGGGCTTTTTTTCCCCCTCTTCAAACACGAAAACTGTCCCCTGCCTCAAAAAAACAAAGAAAGAAACCCCAAACCTCTTTCTTCAAATGCTATCACGGGGGGTGGGGGGATGAGTGGGGTGGCAGGAGAGATGCTAAGGGCTCCTCTGACCTGGAGGGGACCCTCGAGGGGACCCTGGGTGGCTCTGGGACCTCAGGCAGCTGCGGAGGTCGTGCATCCCCAGCCCTGTCCCCAGGGAAGGACCCTGGAGGTCCCGGCCCCCAGCGTGGATCTGGGTCACCCCCCGAGCCAGGAGGGCTCCAGGTGTCCCCAGAGGAGCCCAGCTCTGCCCCTGACCCCATGGGGGGAATCTGGGGGGGGAACACACATTCAGGATTTCTAAAGGCCTTTTTCTCTTTCCTTCAGAAGTCACACACCTCCTGCAGAGGGCTCCAGCCGCCGCCGTAGCAATAGGGGAAACTGAGGCACAACCCAACATGCGCTCCCAGCTCATCGTGGGTCACCAGCATCTCTATAAACCAGGGGTGGCCCTAAGCTGGGGCGACTCAAGCTGCTGAAGTGGCCTTTTTCTGGGTGACAAATACACATTTCTGGTTCCCCTGATGCCATCCGGTGTGTGCGATGTGAGGTCCTTCGAGCTCCAGAGCCCGGGAGTGTCCCCAAGCAGGTGGCTTCAACCAGCGCGGAGCCACAGCGGGAGCTGGGAGGTGGCTCTGCCCGGGGACAACGTCAGTGCGGAGACACCCGTGGGGTCACGGGGGCTTCAGCGGATGCTGCTGACGCACGCGGGGGCACAGGCAGTGACGGGGGGTGGGGGGTGTCACACCTCCCCACAGGCATCGCCGGGTCTCCTCCATGAAACGAAACCGCTCCGAGATTGAAGTTTTGAATTCTTGTAATTTGCTCTGAATCATTTTGGAACGGCCTCTGCAGGTGACTCAACCTGGGGGAAAAAACCTAAAAATAAACGGCAAAGTCACTTTTCGTTCATGTTTGGGAGGTACTTGGAGGGGGGGGGGAAGGTCAGGGCACGCGCGGCATCGTGCTGCCGACGGCGGCGGGGGGGGGACGCCGGCGCAGAGCCAGGGCAGCAAACAGGCGCTGCCTTTTCCCCAGCTGCTCGGGGTGCACGAATCCACCCAAAATACAGGTGTTTTTTTTTTTCCCAGTTCCCGAGCAATTTCGAGAACCGCAGGAGAAAATATCGCGGGTCCAAACCCAACAGAGCAGATGAGAAGTGGGGGAAAAAAATTGCAGCGAGGTTTGCACTGGGCTCGGGAGGAAACGCTTCGCGTCAGGCACCAATTTTTCTAAGGTTTTAATTTAGAAAGTAACAACTTTTAGGGTTGAAGCTACTTGCCCCTGCAGGGCTGAAGGGAAATGCAGACCCTTTGCTGCAAGCCCCTCGGGGCTCAACCTGCACGTCCCCCTTGGGGAGGGGGAACTAAGCCACCCCGGGGTGCCACGGGGTGCCCCTGGGGGGACGCTGGGGACAGCGGCGGAGCGAGGTGCGAGGAGCAGGTGCCGCGCGGGGACGGCAGCTCCGGTTCGGCCCCGCTCGGAAGGATTCGAAACCCAGTTGGCCGCAGACGCTGCTGAACTTCGCAGGAACCCTGCGGTGACACAAAGACGTGGGCCAAGAGTCACCTTATCTGTGACCCAGATAACTGATGTGAAACCAGCCCGGCGCTGGGGCCGGCCGGGACCCGGCGAGCCCCGAGATGCCCTCCGGCCCCCCCCCCGGCTGCAGACACTGTCCCTGCGATAGAAAAGGGCTGTGGGATGCCCCAGCCCTCCGCTCGGGGTGTCCCTCCAGGGTGACACCGGCGCTGGAGAACCAGAGCAGCGTGGATATGGCTTTGCACCATTTCTGCCCCGAAACCGCCGGGGGTTTGGCTCTGGGGACCACAGAGAAGGGGGTTGAAGGGGATGTTGGGGGGCACCCCCGGAATAAGACCAGGCTGCACGCAGGACCCCAGGGCTGAGCATCCCCCCGCCCCGAGTGCCCCCCGCTCCGTCACCCGCCGTCCCCGCGGCCAGGAGGAAGCGGAGGAGGGTGTTTTTCCACCCCCACAACCCCCCCAGCAGACAGAGCCCGCTGCATGAAATCATGAAATCGCCTTTTTTTTTTTTTTTCATTTTTTTTTCTTTTTTTCTCAGCCCTGCAGCAGACACAACACGCAGCAGCTTCCGGCGCCGGGGGGGGGCGAGGAGGGGGGGCCGCGGCGCAGCGGCTCACGCACCCCCGGCCGCCCGTCGCGCTCCCCAAGCAGAAGTCTGCATGGCGCTGGGGAAGTCGCCAGTGGCCGGTGGCCCCCGGGGGTGGTTTGTAGCCCCCAACGCGCCGCGGCGGCCGCGTGGGAGAGGATGCTGCCGGGGTTTTTTGGGGGGGGGGAGGCGGCGGGAGGGAAGGAGACGTGGCTTCCAGTGACCCCCCCCTCCACCTGCAGCTCTCCGGGGCTTGAAGAAAAAGCCAATGTTGCAAACCCCGCTGGGGATTTTTTCTTTCTAGGGAGGATTTATGCTGAATTACCGTCTTTTAGCACTTTGCTTCTCTCTTCCCCAGCGCGGGGTGGGGGCCAGCGGTTGCGGGGAGGGGGGACGCCCGCCCGATGCTTTGCCCTCGCTGGCCAGGTGGACGCGGTGCCGCCCCCCCCGTGTCGCTTGGGGTGGCCCTTGCCGACCATCACAGGGTCCCAAAATCACCAGGACAGGGTGTTGGGCCGGCCTAGACGCAGAGAGGGAGGAACAAACCCCAAATCAGCACTGGCTTTGGAGGAAAAGGCAAAGGAAAAAACATCACAAAAGTGAAAAAACATCACAAAATTAAAAAAACAGCCCACCACACCCAAAGCAACAAAACAACAACAACAAAAACTCCAAAACAAATTAAAATAACAGTTTTTGATGGTTTCCAAAAGCGAGAGGCACGCTAAGCCTGCGCTCTCCGCTCCCCCCGTGCTACCCATGAGCATCCCAGTGCCGCATCCCCCTCCCTGGAGCTTGTGGGGGATGGGGATGGGGCACACGGGGTGGGCACCGGGGCTGCCTCCACTGCCAGCCCCCCCCCAGCCTCGCCGGGGGCAGCCGTGCCGTGACAGCGAGGACAAACCCGCAGCGCTCTCAGCCCAAAGCCCGGCAGATCCCTGGCACGGAGCGCCAGGCCACCTCCCCGGTCCCCAGCTCCTCTCTGGGGTCGGATCCCGCTCGGGCGATGCAGATGGGGGGGGGGGCGAAGGGGTTTCTCCCCTCGGCACAAGCAGCCGACCCAACCCCGAGCGACAGCTGCAGCCGCAGCGGCACGCAAACGCCACAGGAATAATTCAGCAAGAATCTCATAAACACTCGCAACCGCGGCCAGTGCATTTCCTTGATTACCCAGCCCCAAACTTTTCATTAGAAATTACTTATTAAAGAGGGATCTAACCTTTCTCCGGGCTGGCAGTGCGTAACGAGTGTTTTATTAAGTCGTCGGGAGCGAGCGGCAGCTAATGCAAGCTGCATCCGCTGCATCCGCAGGGCTCTGTACTTCATTAGCCGCGGATTATTATGCCATTTATAATTAAACGTTCAATGCTTTAAAACACGGCGCGGCAAAGGCGGGAGTCACCGATCAGGCGGAAGGGATGGGGAAAGGCTCCTGTAAGGGGTGTGTGCCGCGCCGCTGAAAACACCTCCCCGTGGTTTCGGCTACTGGGCGATTTGACCAATTCTCCAGTTTTTCCAGCTCTCCCTCAGTGGCCGGGGAGTCTCCAGGCGGGGAAGACGCAAGGCCCACGGGTTTCTCCAAAGACCACGGCCACGAAGTCAGCGGCGCCATCCCCGCCGGGCGCTGCGGCAGCGAGCGGGGCGACGGCACGGAGCAGCGCCGCAGCCTTCCTCACCCCGCCGTGCCCGGCGTCTTCACGGGCGAACCCCACGGAGCAGCCGCCCTCCGGCAGCACCCGTGTCCGTAAGGCGGCCGTTTCACAGCAGCGCCACGCGCGGTCCGGAGCAGCCTGATGGTTTCGCTTGGTTTTAACCCAAAAGAAAGATCTCGTTTCTGATCGAATTGGAAGTGGTTTTCTCCGGGGAAAGACCAGCCTTCTCTGCCCCACCACAAAAAGACAAACTTTAGGGATGAGCGGACAGCTTGTCCCCTCCACTCCGCGTTTTGCCAAGCCCCCGCGCTGCTATTTTGACCCAGAAGTAACTCGGTGCTTGCGCCCGCCCCAGGGATGCCGCCAAGGGCGAAGACAGCCCTACGCGAAACACAACGTTTCCCTTGACATGGGTTTCATGCTGCCCGGGAAAGGAGCTCAGCCAGGCTCAGATTTTGGGCTGAAAGTTGTATCTGGACCAGCATTTCCAAACCCAAGAGCCTTCCCGAGCGGCAGGCAGAGCCGCGAGGGCCACACGCACAGTCCCAGCGCGTCCGAGAGCCGCAGCAGCTGAAGAAGAAACAATTAGGAAGGGGAATTCGGATGGGCAACGGGCTGAGCTTTTCTCTTGCCTGGGAATAATCCCATAAATTTCAGCTGAGCGAATTAAGTGCAAATTGATGCTCAATTTGTTACGCAGCTCCGATATTTCAGTCTTGTCAAGAAAGAGGATATACGAGAACAGAGGGGGTTTCGTGGCGTGGTTTAGGGCAGGGAAGGGAAGGAACGCTCCCCTGATGGAAACCGAGCCGCAGCACGTGAGCGCGCGCCGTGGCGCGGGAACAAACCCGGACCAAACCCAAACTCGTCCCAGTGCATCCCGGACCGGGGCAAAACCTCCCAAAGCAGCCGCTCGCCCCGAAGGAAGAAACCTCTAACGAAAAGACTAATTAACAGAAGACTTTATCCCTACATCCAACGCCCATAATTTAAACCCGAGGAGCGAGGAAAGAAAAACCACACCGCCATTATTTCAGCCCCGCTAAGTTTGGTCAGTTGGGTTGTGCTTTTTCATTAGGCGCTCTCTCGCAATAAGTAATTTTCCTTAATGCCTCGAATCACTCTTGATACCACTGTGGTGCGCCTGTGGCCAACGTGAAGTATGAGGAGGTCACAGCTGATGTGTCTTCGTCGGGATGGGGTTTCGTTAAATGTGAGTGACCACAGAATTTAACGGTGGAGCCCAGCAACACTGCCCACTAATTGCTTTAGTGTGCTTCTGGTACCACCACAATTTCCCCTCCTCGGTATTGGGATTTGTCTACTTAATCCAATGCCCTTCGTCGGGATTGTAGGGAGATGTGGCCTCATTATTTAAATATGGCTTTTCCTGAGTCTTCGGCATTTCTTCAGCGTTGAGAAGAGGGAGACGGCCCTGTGCAGGAAACATCTCGGTGCCAGGGGAGCATCAGTGCCTGGAGGACCTCCAGCTCTGTTCCCCAGTGCTGGGTGGTGACCTGCTGGTGACACCGCTCAACACCATAACCCATCGCAAAGTGTCACTGAGCCCATTTCACAGATGGGGAAACCGAGGCGTTGGCAGGGAATTGCCCAAGGTCATCCCACAGCCTGATGTGCATCTGGGAAAAGGCAAAAGCCATGAAAGCGCTCCAAAAATTGGGGCATCTCCTGGGTGCTCACGGCACTTGCAAAAAAAAGGAAATGCCTTTAAGGCGAGTGGAGCCGTCCCCCCGAAGCAGCAGGTAAACCGAGCAAAGCCCCATCGCAGCCGGGAAAGGGGGTGACCAAACCAGGGACCCAAGCTGAACCCCGGCCCCGTGTCCCCAGTGGCTTGGGCCCTGCCAGAGGCTGCGTGGAGTCGCCTCTATTGAGCGGCGCTACGGCGTGTTTTGCTTTAACTAAGTAAAATCCATCTGCTCTATTGTGCTGTTTCTATTCCTAAATCTTGCATTACATTGAAAGTCTTTTAAACCGTCTGCACAAGAGGACTCTATGCGGTTTCCAGGGCATTTTCTGTTTAACTTGCATTAAAGTGTACCAAAGAGTTACAAGTGCATTAGCGGTCCTGCTCCCAAATTGCTGTTATAACCTTTGCCCCCCGCCAATCAATCTTGCTGACACCCATTAAAATGAGCTCATGGTGCCGTTTTTATGGCCGGATTAAGTGGTATATCTGTAGCTCAGGCGGTTCGGTAAGGGCGTCACACTGCTAATGATTTCTTTATTGATCTTTAATGATTTCCTACATTAGTACAAGCAACATTAGCCTCAACAACATGCTCCGGGACAGATTGACTAAATAATTCACTGCAGCAAACTGTGATCACATAACTGCACATTCCTCCTTTGTGTTAAGAAACAGGGGTGGAAAATGCATAATTATATTCCCCGGTACAAGACAAAAAGCCGTTGCCTCCCCCTTGGATTTCTCCCGGCCGCCCCCCCGCAGCACCGACCCACCGTGAGAAGAAACTTTCCCATCAGGGGCCGGTGATCGGCCCTAAATTACTCACCGGGAGAAGAAACGCATCGGCGTGGTGGAGGCTTCGCTCCGCTTCTGCCCGAGGAAAGGCAGTGCCTGGGGGGCCGAGGGGTCGGGAGGAGCCGGGCTCTGGCGGGTCTCGGTGTCTGTAGGCTCAGAGGGGACGTCACTTCCCCGGCCGTACCCCTCCTCGTGCGTCCCCCCGCAGGACACCCCGTGGCTGGTGGCTAATGGGCGACTGGTGTTTAATCTTAAATATGAAGACCCCAAACCCCAGGGCTCGGTTTGCAGCCCTTGCAGGCACCTGAAGGTTTGGGGAAATGTCACGCCACGGCTGCCTGCAAGGGGGCTGAAGGCTGCCAGACCCCGCAGAGGCAGACCAGTCCCAGCTCGCTCTGCTTCACCTCCAACGTTCCTGGGAGCAGCAAAGGAGAAACGAGAGGTGCCACGGTCCTCAGCGGGCTGAAATGAAGTTTTAAAGCTGCTGGGACCAGTCTGACTTCCATTGCTACCTTCGAGCATGGATGGATGGATGGGTGGGTGTGTAGGTGGATGGATGGATGGATGGGTAGGTGGATATATGGATGGATGGACGGATGGATAGGTGGATATATGAGTGGATGGGTGGACGGACAGATGGATGGGTAGGTGGATATATGAGTGGATGGATGGATGGGTGGGTAGGTAGATGGATGGATGGATGGGTAGGTAGATGGATGGATGGATGGATGGATGGATGGATGGATGGTTGGAGGTGTCCCCATACCACCAGCACGCTCAGGGTGGATGGGGTGGTTTAAAGGAAACCTCTCACCGAACCCAACTGTAGAGGAACGCTGGGGCCACCGCCAGCACAGGTGTCCCTGCAGGCAGAGTGCTCTGCCACACAGGTGGTAGCAAGAACAGTGCCAGGGCTGTGGCACGTCCTGGGCACTGGGGGATGAGTGGAGCTGCTGTGGGGCTGGGAGCTTCACAGCACCAGCCATGCTCCTCTCCATCCACCTTCCAGCCACCAAACCCCAGGGAAGCCCTTCAAAAGCCCATTTTGCAGCATCACTTCATTATTTCATTAGTTCAACCTACCCGGGAGCTCCTTCCGTTGACGGCACACTGAGGACCGAGGCCAGGATGGGGACGGCTGCTCCCTGCCAGCCACCGGCCACGAAACCATCCCACCCGGCCACATGGCTCGGGATGCATCAGGGGTCTCAGACGCCGTGAGAAACCTGGCTGCGACCTACAGCCTTCCTGCCGGGAGGTAACGGGGAAGTGCCGGTCCCGCCACCGCGCCGTTTAATTGGGGAAAGCACTCAGTGGTGTGGGTCAAATTCTCCACGGGTGCTGGCGTGGAGCCAGATGAGGCTGGGCATGCCACAGTCTTCATTAGCGTAACTGGTTGCAAACCACAGCTCTTGACCTGCAAATAGAAATGATTTCTTCATTAATGGAGATGTCAACAGTGGGGAACCTGTGGTTTCTAATGACACAGCCATTTTCATCAAGTGTACCAACAAACTATTCGGAAAACAGAAAACCGGAGCCTTCTCCCCTCTTCCCCAACTCAGCGCCGGGTTTTTTTTCCCTTGAAACACAAGGTGCTGCTTCCGAGGTCCCGCAGCGAAGGAGCTGTCTCCCACAGAGTGCTTGAGTTGAGCATCACCGTGACTCACTCGTGTTGGCCAGAAACCCCCTCCCTGGTGTTACCACCAGCGCATCAGCGATGGGAAAGGCTTGAAGATGTACTGCATCCAGCTCTGGAGTCCCCAACATAAGAAAGACATGGACCTGCTGGAGCACGTCCAGAGGAGAGCCACGAGGATGACCCGAGGGCTGGAGCACCTCTCCTATGAGGAGGGGCTGAAAGAGTTGGGGCTGTTCAGCCTGGAGAAGAGAAGGCTCTGGGGAGATCTCATTGCGGCCTTCCAGTACCTAAAGGGGGCCTACAGGAGAGCTGGGGAAGGACTTTTTACTGGGGCATGGAGTGATAGGACGAGGGGGAATGGCTTGAAACTGGAAGAGGGCAGGTTTAGATTGAACATTAGGAAGAAGTTTTGCACTGTGAGGGTGGTGAGGCACTGGCCCAGGTTGCCCAGAGAGGTTGTTGAGGCCCCATCCCCGGAGGTGTTCAAGGCCAGGCTGGACGTGGCCTTGGGCAGCCTGGTCTGGTGGGAGGTGTCCCTGCCTATGGCAGGGGGGTTGGAACTCGATGATCTTCAAGGTCCTTTCCAACCTAAACCATTCTATGATTCTATGATTCTATGTCACCTGGNAACCTAAACCATTCTATGATTCTATGTCACCTGTGGATGTCACGGCTTGGTCCTGTAGGACAAGGCTAGAGGGACACGAGGACACAGAGTGGTCAATAGGGGCTGCTTTGGGGACCTTGGCTGTGACTAATGAGATGTCTTAATGATGCTCCTGTCTCCACTGTCCCAGATAGGTGGTGGGGGCAACTGCCCATGTGTGCCACAGCCTGTGCCCTCCCTGGCCAGCACTCGCCCGGCACCAACCCGCAGGAGCTGACAGCTTCACTGGGTGATCTCAGTGCCCGGGAAAAACCTCCAAAAAACACATTTTTTTTCAAGCCCTGGTACAGATGGGCCGTCTAAACAAATGAGGCTGCTCGGACGAGTCCAAATTAGAAGCCAAAAAAAGACAGACCGTGGCTCTAAACAAATAAACAAACTAAAGCAAGAGCTCGTTTGCATCCCTCAGCCCTCAAACAAACCACAGGGGATATTCTCGGCTGAAACGCAGCGACAGCGTCTTAACACCTGGACCAAACCCTGCCGTCCGCCGCCGCTTCAAAACCTGCCCCCGAAAAACTTGCCGAGGGCCATTTCCACCTCTCCCGCCTGGATGCCGCGGCACGGAGGACGCGCTCGTCGCTCTAATTATTATTATTTGCAGGAGCGAAGCACCGCCGGCAGCGTTTGGTTTGCAGAGCCGCTGCAGCCCAGTGCCGCCGTCGGCGGAGCGGGATTTTGCCGCGGTCCCGTAGCGGAGCATCACCTGAGCGTCCCAACAGCGGTTCAGAAATGAGAGGCAGCTTTTGGCCTTGTGGTTGCGGGCAAAGAGTGGAAAAAGGAAGGGAAAAGCCTCAGCCGTGCTAAGCAGAACAGCCTCTGCTTATTTTACTTATTTTTCTGGGGGATTTTTTTTTTTCCCTTAAGGCCACCCTGAGTGCCTGAGCGTGCAGGGTGGCAACGCCGCGGCCTCGGGAAGAGAAAGTGGGTTTTCTACAGAGCAGAAATAGAGCAAAAAGCAAGAAAACAAACAAACCAACCCCACCGAAACAGAGTCCTCGGGATGGGACAGGCTCAGACCGAATCCGGCACTGCCAGTGGAAAAACAGCTTTCAGCCCCGACGAGATTTACCCGGAGAGGTTGGAGCAGAGACGCAGGGTGCAGAGATGGGGTGCAGCTCCCGCCCTCCCCGTGCAGATGTCCCTTGTCCCTGCGGGAGCCTTTTCCCAATGGCGAAATCCCCCACGGATCAGAGAGAGCGGCTCCTCAGAGCCGGCTCCGCTCCTTCCCAGCCCGAAACACCCGCACGGCCCCGTGGTGTCTCACAGTGGACATCTCCGCGGACACCACTCACCCCTCGGAGATGCTGTAAAACACCGCCCCAGTGAACTCGCCAGCGGGAGGAGGAGGAGGAGGAGGAGGAGGAGGAGGAGGAGGAGGAGGAGGAATTGGCATCACCCTCCTTGAAGTCCAAGAAAGTGACGTTCAACGTTACTCGTTGAAGCTCTGAATTTACACTCATGTTTGGGGGTACGAGGAGCGTTGAGGTTGGAAACGCCACCTCCCTGAGCAACTTCTAGTTTAGGGTCATGTTTTTTGTTGTTTTTTTTTTTTCTTTGCAGGAGGGGGTGCATAAAGAATAAACAAATAAAATTGCATTTAATGATGCAATCTGTATGGGAGCAAACCAAGCGCTGGGTGGGTGAGCGGCCTCACTGCGCCGGAGGGAGGTGACGGGTGGAGATGGATCACAGCAAAAAAATCATATATTTTTGTTCTCATCTGTAGCCTTTACATTTATTCGGAATAAAACACTCCAGAAAAAGATCATCCCTTTGGCAGAGCAGTCATAAACCATCCTTCGGGGACAACCTCCTGCCAAGGGACTGCCTCTCTCGTGGGCCGAGCAGAAACCCAATCCCGCAGGTTTTCAGCCCGTTAGACCCCAGGAAAACCTCATTGGAGCGCGGGCAGGACAGGCAGGGATCCACGGCCTGGGGGAGAGAGGACGGGGCTGGCGGCTGCGGGAGCGCTGACCACGCTTCCCACGTGGCTTTGGAGCCTCGAGACGCCGCCGGCCGTGGCCGGTGGTTCTGACGGCAAAGCCACAAACGGCCCCGTCTCCCGGTCCCTAATGCCTATCGACCGGGGACCCCGCGGGGTGCCGCCGCGGTTGGGGACATCGATCGCCGTCGCAGCGGAGCAGCAGCCAAGGCCACACGGGGCGGCACGGGCACCAGCACCACGCGGGAACACCGCGTGCCATCACGCGTCCTGCCAAGGGACCGCGGCGGCGGGTGCCACCCCATCCACCCACCCCGAGGGTGCGAACGGGCCGGGCTCAGCTCACCCGCAAATCCAGAGCTGAGCCCCCGAGGAGCTCCCGGCCCCGCACAGGAGCGTCCTCGGTGCGTTGGGCTGGACCCTGTGCTGGGAGAAGCCCCGGCAGCGCTCGCCGTGCGTCCGCGGTGGCAGGACTCGGGTCCCCATCCCATGGGACACCCAAGTCCCACCGCGCACCCTGCACCCACCGGCGGAGCGTGGGGCTTTGTCTCCCTCTAGTGCACATGGCTCCAGAGCAGCTCGGTGATGGGACACACCGGCCGGGGCACCCCTGGACGCGGCCGGAGCCCCACGGGGGGACCGGCACACCGGCGGCACACCGCACCCCACGGCAGCGCCGCTTCCCCCGAGCAAACCTTGCGGCATCGTACCGGCAGCACTCACAGTGAGTCCGGTGGGTGCTGATAGACGGGAACGGGTCCGAGCGGAGGCCACTGTCCTCTTAAGGCACAGTTTGGACACAGGACCCCAAGAAACCGCCCTCCTGAAGTGGCACCCGCGATTTGTCTGCTACGGTGATGGGACCAGGGGAGTTTTATTATGTCCCCACGCGCCTTCTGGATTGACTTTCTCAGTTTGTCCTGTTAAACAAATATTCTGGCAGAGGTACAGGGTGACTTATGATCCTTGCATCGCAATGTCTAATTCACTGATATATCTATTATTCATTTATTTTTCTATTATTCATTTATTCACTGGGAATTTAGAGGCAATCAGAAAGGCACTCTTGGTCATTTTGCTATAAAAGCATTTTTGATCCTCCTCTCTGCCAACGCGAACTTGTCTCTCTCGCTTAAAATACATTAATGACCCATTACAGGGATGGGATCTGATGCCCTGCTTATATATAGGAGCGTCTTCGCAGATTTTGAAATTGATATAAATAAACAGGGGGCTTGTTGTTAATGCGCTCATTAAGCAAGGGGTGGGCTGGGATGAGGAACACAATATTTTCCACTCCGGGCTCCCCGGGGGGCTCTGCGATCGTCGATGTTAATGCCTAAAACCAAGCGACAAGCCGGGCTCTGCTGCCCCGCTCCAGCGGCCAGGAGGACCCGAACAGTGCTGGGGAACACCGCAAGCCCTTCACCCGCCCCAAATCGCCAGGGAATCGCTCACCAAGTGGTCGGTATCCAGCAGGTTCGGAAGATGAGGTGATCACCCGAGGGAGCGGGAAGGTCCAATCCTGCCGCTGTCCCGTCCATCTGAGACTGAGAGGCTGCGGCGGTGCTGCGGCTCAACTTTCAGGTGCATAATTGCAATTTTAACACAGATAACCTTGCAAGAGGTCCTGGCCAGGGAGGCAAAACTTTACTTACCAAAAAAAAAAGCAAAAAAAAGGCCTAAATTCACAAGGTAAAACTAACAGCCACTGATGATTTAGCCAGTGCGGCGCTGCATCGCGGCACTGAGCGCTGCGCCATGCTGGAGCCCTGCTTGATTTTACTGGGGCCGGTACCTTGTGCTGGGAGGGCTGATGGGGGAGACGCTGTGGCTTCGTGGGGTGCAGACCGGCACCGGCGCCTCCGTCCCGCAGCCTCGACGCCGTTAGCGAGCAGGGTCCAAGTCGCACTTGTGACGAGGGAAGGTGTCCTTCAGCA
Organism: Anarhynchus alexandrinus; assembly: GCA_008711295.1. Lineage (NCBI taxonomy): Eukaryota > Metazoa > Chordata > Aves > Charadriiformes > Charadriidae > Anarhynchus > Anarhynchus alexandrinus. The sequence continues at coordinate 679,288 of VUYV01000331.1, read as the reverse complement.
CGTGGGGAAGCAGACCGCGGCCACGTGGGAAGGTAGAGGAGCACCTAGTGAAGAACCAGCTGCAATATTATTCTAAGGATGGGGTAATATTGTACGAAACTCGACGGGGTGCGTACATCAGCGTGTTTGTACGGGCTGAGAACTGCCCTTATTCACCGGCAACAAGAGTGGGTTGAGTCCATCCCGTCCTGCAGGACGTGCGCAGCCTGGGGCACCGCGTTCTGCCTCACCTTCAGGGATCACACATCCCTCCAGGGTCCACATCGTACCCTTCTCCCCAGAGCCAGAGACCCTTTCTGTTAATTAGGGGGTGGATGTGAAATGGCATCGCCTGCCACCGCGCCGATGCCCATCCGTGGAGGGCAGGGCTGGGGTCACATCGGCACCTCCGCTCGGCACCGGGTTTGGAGTTGCAGGGACTTGCAGGGGAAATGTCACCCAAGAAAAACCAGCGGCAACAGGAGAGCGAAGAGGAAGAAGAGGATTAGACAAGGCCCATCTCTGCCTCTGCACCACCGCTCCCATTGCCTGTCCCCAACAGCGCAGGGACGGGAAGGTCCCTTCCCCAGGGCCAGAAGTCCCCAGGATCACGGAGCCATGCCAAAGGCTGCCCTTGGCTGCGGGAAGCCCCGGGAAAGCGAGTCAGTGCCCACCGGGCACAGACGCAGCCGTCGCCATCGTGTCACTCTCAGGACAGGCTGTCCCCAACCCTCCACCCCCCTTTGCTGGAGCGGGGAAAGCACCGGCGCAGGGACCGGGTCCCGGCAGCCCTCCCAGCTGTGTGACAGCCCCCCGCTTCTGTTTTCCTGTTCCCAGCAGCGGTCACCCCGCGGGGTGGCCTCTCCTCAGTTCTCCCTTTGCTCCTGGCCTGAGGTGACACCGGTCCCCAGCTCCACGGGTGCCACGACCCAATGGCTTCCCCCCTTTTGCAGGGGGTGAAGGGCGAGCGCAGCTGGTTGGGCACCCTCTGCAGAGGGCTCCTCTTCTCCCTCGCCCAGGGGAACCAGCCCCAAGCATCACCCGAGGCTGCTCAGCAGGGCAAAGGTGCAACGGGGCCACCGTGAACCCAAACCCCATCCTCGACCACCAACGCGACTTCCCTCGGCTCCACTGGCTGAGCACACAGCGTACGGGGACACTGTCGCCCGCCACAGAGCTGCTTCTCAGGGTTGCGCTTCGAGATGAAGCCAGACGAGGCGGTTTGCCGACATCCTACTTCTTCTTTAGCGTCTCAGATCTTCTCCCACTTCCATAAGCAGCATCCTCTCTGCTCGTGGAAGGAACGGGCTCGGGAAATGCCTCGACCCACTGTCTGGTCCATCTTCTAGGAGAGCAGGTCACCTCTGAGCATCCCCCGTCTGGGAGGAGCCCCTCACCCAGGAGGAAAAATGAAAGCGGGGAACAGGCTGGAAATGCGGGTTCCAGGCCAGCCTTGATGTCAGCCGGAGATCTTCTGTCTCTTCCAAAGGGCGCTGGATCAGGTGTCCCCACGCGATTGCCATCGCCCGGTCACAAGCTCCAGCGGTACTGTGCCGGCAGCAGAGCCGAGAGCGGCTGAGGGCGCCGTGCGGGCGGACGGCCCAGGTTGCATGTCCTCCCCCGGGCCCGCGGGCTTTGGAGATGAAAAGAAGCAATAAAATCCCAGTGAGAGCAGAAGCGGCCGTGTGAGAGCTGCGACGTGAGCGGCTCCCTCTCATCCCGGCCGTTAAATGGTTGCGGAGCCCCTGCAAAGGGCAAAGTCCTTCGCGGCACAAAGGGCCCAATATGGATCGGGGCGGGGTCCCCGCACAGGCGGTTGACCATAAAGGCTTCCCGGGGACACCGAGCTGTCCCCAGCGCCGCACGCCGACCCCAGCCCAGCCCAGTCCTGCTCTGCCCCAGCTGCATGTGGAGCATCCCCGCGGAGCATCCCCATGGGCCACCCACGGCACAGACCCCCTTTCAGCCCTTCGATAGCAGCTCCCAGTGGTTGCAAACCCCAAAACACCCAACGTCTTTACTCTGCCCTCCAAATACCCATTTATCATCCTCCTCCGAGGCCGCTGCAGGGCACCAAGGCCGCCGTAGCGAACCCCCGTGGTGGGCACGAAGCCTCTGGGTCGTAGTCAGGGCCAGGCAGACGATGTTAATGATTATATTAGTGAAACACATTGAAAACAAAACCAACCAAAAAAAAAACCACCACCAAAAAAACAACCACCACCAAAAAACCTCCACCAAAAATAAAAACAACCCCAAACCCCCACCAAACAACTGGCACCAGCATTATGGAAAAAAAGAAAAATCAAGTTATTACTGGCTGCAAACGTTCAGGCTCCTGAGCAAGGTCTTTCATAGGTAATTTCTGTTGTAATTAACATCTCTGGGGTTAATGGATCCGAGTTTCAGGGGATAAAGAGCCGCATTGTTAACAGCCCGCGCTCCTGGCTGCGTCCGTCCAGGCTGGGGCTGGACCGACCGGGAAATCTCCGCTTTCATCTGCCATTAGCGTCAACCCAGCTGTTATGCCCAGGAAATTAAAACTATTCACTGCAGTAAAGTTTTAACGTCCGCGGTTTTATTTGACGTCCCGTGACTTATAGGCTGGACTGGATCCCCCTGCTCTGATCTCTTGGATTTATGAGTTTGAAAAAGGCACCAAGCGACGGCTCCCGGCACCCAACCACCGGGCAGGGAGCGACGCACGTCCCCGAGCTGCCCGGTTCCCTCCGCTGGTTCCCGGTGCGGCAAACGCCGGCAAACACGTGGCAAAACTCGGTTTGCAGCTCAGCAGCTCCGCGCTGCCTCTGTCCTCAGGAAACCGCTGCCGGCGGCGCGCTGGCCTGAGCGACGCTTGGGTTTTACATCCATCAACGCTTCTGTGTAGGGCGGCCGGCACAGAGCATCACGGGGACGCCCAGGAGAAGGGACGGGGACGCCCTTTCACTTTGAGGGTGGTGAGGCACTGGCACAGGTTGCCCAGAGAGGTTGTTGAGGCCCCATCCCTGGAGGTGTTCAAGGCCAGGCTGGACGTGGCCTTGGGCAACCTGGGCTGGTGGGAGGTGTCCCTGCCTATGGCAGGGGGGTTGGAACTCGATGATCTTCAAGGTCCTTTCCAGCCTAAACCATTCTATGATTCTATGATTCTAAGGGACAGGGACGCCCAGGAGAAGGGATGGGGACGCCCAGGAGAAGGGACGGGTCCTCCAGCATCACCAACACTGGAGGTGGGGACAGCCTGCTGCAGAAGGGAATAGAATTCGTTGTGTAGCTCATCCCTGTCTCAAACTGTCCCATGTGTTTTATAGCCTCCCAGCCATGGCCGTCTCCCTGCAAACGTCCGTGCTGCTCCATCCATCGGCGGTTTGCGCATTTGGGAATGAAGGGAGGAGGCAGGACCCCGCACCAGCCTCCCCCCGTCAGTTTTCCCTGGGGGCCAAGCCAGCAAATCAATACTGCAGCCGAAACCTGAGGGAGAATTACACTCGGTACCCCATCTCCCCCCGCAGGGACAGGGAGCTGCGGGAGGGGAACAGGCGGGCTGGGGAGAGCCGGCGCGGGTGCTCGGTGTCCCCAGCCGTGCCGGCAGCCTGGAGCTACTGCAGGAGCATCCTGGATTTCAGCAGGCAAAGAAATGCTTAACAGATGGATTTTGCATCCATCCTTGTGGCTCCTACAATATCTTCATAAGCCACAATGTGCCCTTAATCCCACAACAAAATCAAGTCAAAGAGCAATTAATATTCTGATACCTGTGGCTAGCTGAAGTGATATAGAGCTGAAGATTTCTTTTTCCATTTCACTCCAACTGTGGTTTTGTTTTTTTCCAGCCATTCTCTGGTCAGTGGTTTTAGGGGCACCAAGGTTCACTTTTGTGGGTAACCTCCACTGTTAGCTGTTGATTTAATTAACTCAGGCTCCTCTGCCTTCTTGACCATACCAACCCCGGCAGGGCTGGATTTCAAACACGAGCCATGAGGATTTCTCGGGGCTTAAAAAAAAGCCCCGAGAAATTAAAAAAGACGACTCCAAACGACTGGGCTCTGCGATGGGGGTAGCGACGGTGGTGGCTTAGTCCTAAACCCAATTAGCAACACGCGTTTGTGACCTGTTTAGCCTAAACTTAAACCGAGTGTTGCCAAACGTGTCCAAGAGCTAAAAGTCAAGGCACGACCACGGGGATGCTCGCGGCAGCTCCCGGAGGCAGCACTGACCGGCAGCTCCTGCTGCTTTGCAGAGACCTCTGATTGCACACCCACCCCCCCCAAAAAAAAAGGGTAGATGAGAGTTTCTGGGCAGGTCAGGCAGAGGGACAACCCCGGAGCCCCGGGAAGGGACCCGTCTTGCCCCAGCACTGCCCCACAACCGTCGCCCCCATTGGCAGCATCTGCGGGTCTGCGTCCCAGTGGGGTTTGGAGGAGGAGAACCCTCTGAGTCCTCTGCGTTAGGAGCAGCGGGAAAACAACTGTTACCTACAGCAGCACCGATCGAAGCAGTCACCAACCCGGACCCCAGCGAGAAACGCGGTCCCCAGCCTCCGGGGAGGGGTCGGCCCCAAGAAACCCCCCGGCGAGACCCGGGGACGTCCTCCATCCCCTGCTGACCCTGCCTGACCTTCGCCGGCAGCCGAAAGCCCGGCCGAGTGATTGGCCCAGGCAGGTGCTGCCTTGTTTTTAGCAACCTCGTTGAAATTTAAATTGATTTGTTATTTATCCAACTGACAACAAAGAGAGAAAAAAAAAAGTCCTAACTCTGTGCGCTGGGGAGATTGGATTCCTGTATCACTGTCAGCTGCATTAACTTACTTCCTGGACCTAAATTCAATTAGGGCAGCATTCCCTAGCATTAATAAATCAATACCAATGCCATTTATGATATATTTTGAATGTCTTTCATTATATATTTCAGGGCAGGGATTAGTGCTGAATTCGAAGTTAATGGGACGTGACAAGGCAAATCAAGTTGGGGAGGTAAAGCCTTCGAGCCCTTCGTTGGCTGTAATTGCTTTCTGTTGCAAAAGATTGCAGCGGCAAAACAAAGAGCTGCTGAACTTTTCTTGTGGGGGAGTAATCCCAGCCAGGGACTGTCTCTCCCTGCGAGGGGGGAGAGGAGTTAAACACCAGCAGAAAGTCTCCGGAGGGTTTGTGCCCGCCTTGCGACAGGGGTAGGGCAGCGGGTCCCCTCCTGAGCAGCTTTTGGGATGGATTCCCACCTTTTGGGATGGATTCCCACCTTTTGGGATGGATTCCCACCTTTTGGGATGGATTCCCACCTCGCGCATCTCCCCGAGGGCTCCGGCCGCAGCATCCCCGGCTACCCGCACCCGAGGGCGGTTTGTACATTGAAGGGTTGTGGGCACATTGAACTGGTTTTGAGGCTCGGTTAATACGGGTGAAAACACGGTGCCGCAGTAAAGAATTTGACACACACACCCCCCGGCCCCTCCGAAGCAGTGTTTTGAAAATCAGGGTGGAAATCCAGCAGCCCCGGCACCAGCCGTTGGGTCCGCACATACACCCCGACCCCCCGTCTCAGCCCCGGCATTCCTCCCAGCAACGGGGCAGTCAAAATGCAATTAATTTCTGCTGCAAAGACCCATTGCAAAGCAAAGGGGAGTTTGCGGAGGGGATGGAAAAGCCTTTACCTGGGGCGAGGAGAGGTTACGGGCAACAGGTACGCAGAGCGGCGCCGCTGGCACAGCTAAAGACACAGTAGAGCATCCCTGATATTGGCATCCTTCAGCCGAGATATAAAAGGCAAAAATCCAGATCCTCAGCTGGGATTAACCTCACCGACTCCCGCAGACACCCCGGCCCCGGTTTTGGCTGCTCTGGGCAATAATCCCTCGATAGCCGCCGCAGCAAAGGTAGATCTCCTCATCTCCTCCCCGCTGCCTCTCAAATTGATCAGGACAGTCCTGATTGCAGATTAAGTGACCGGCTATCAGTGACCCGAATCCCGTCCATCAATCACTCAGTTTGGTCCCTTGCAAAACATTAGTGAAGTAATTTCTCAGAGCGACTCTTTCAGACAATAAAGCAGGCACCTTGCAAAATGGAGCGCGCGACCGTTAAAGGTCTTAAAAGCATTTGCCAGTTATGAATGGCCTGAAGGGAGCCATTCCTGCTGCATCTGGGGATGAATAAAGATGGAAAATAATAGTATATCAATGGTATTGCAACTTTGCCATATTAATCTTTTAAGAATTAAAGTCGCTCGGCCCTTCAAAAGAGGAGTGGCACGAGATACCTCTGGATTTTGGTGCGTTCAAAGTGGAAAAATGTGTAGTCTGAGACAACTTCTGACCCGTCCCCACTGAGTTTGTTGTGGTTGTGTCCCTGAAAAGCTGATGTAACCTGTAGAGGGGACAGAGACACACGGGGAAGGGCCCCATCCCCTCCACCAAAACCCTTCCTCCTCCACCAAAAACCTTCCTGAACTCCAACTTCAAAGCGCCAGAAAAGCCCAGTGTTTCCTTTGCCAAGCAAGCAAGCCCCCAAGTCGCGTTATCCTGTCCATAAAATCAAAATATGCTATTAAGAGCAATTAAGAGTCAGGATTGCCCTTTGAAACCAGGTGTTTTCACTTTCAGGGGCACCATAAGCTGCAAGAATAGGGGATTTATATAGATTTTCCATAGTTGACTTGGAAAAAAATAAAATAAATGGCAGGAGCCCACTAAAGCGTAGCCCCGAGAAGGCAGGTACAGTCGCATCCTTTTGCAATTCATTAGATCCTTCCTCCTCTGGAGGCAGGTACCGATCTCACCCGCGGGTCGGGCAAGGGAAGGGGGTATAAAAACAGAAAAGCCTCGTTGTTGATTAAAACCATTTAGCCCCGACAAAAAAACCAAGTAGCTCTTTTTCCAAGTGGGCTCCAAAGTCCCATAAAAAGGCACCAAAAGCGGAATGACCTTATAAACCTCAGCCCCGGGTGCCTTTGGGGGCAGTTCAGCTCGGACCGCGCCATCCAACGAGGTACCCAAAATGGCTTTGCCCCTAAAAGACAGCGATTGCCGCCCTCCAGATGATGCAAAGAGTCAAATCAGGCTTAACCCCAGCAGGGGACGCGGGTCCGGAGGCAGGATCTGCCCCCCCCGGTGCGGTTTCCCAAACGCCGCCGTCGGGGCTGGGCTCCCCTGAGGTCCTTTTGGCCCGGGGGAGGGGGGTTCTGGCTCGGCAAAAAGCCTAAACAGAGATGTTTTGGCTACATCCGTGGCTTGCCAAATTAAACAGGGCATTTTCTGCCCACTTCTGAGCGACGGTAACGCGGGTTTCTAACTCCTGGAGGAGGGGAAAGTGGGTTATCGCGGGCTTCTATTTCACTTGGCTGTGGAGACTGAAAAAAACCAATAGATACTCAATGAACACAAGGATCAGTGAGGATTTTTCCACCTCGGTCACAGGCAGTGCCCCCCCCGGAGGGGTTCCACTCGTCACTTCAACGGTAGTAACTAAATCTGGACAAAACAGACCCAAAATAAGGTCCGGGCGTATCTAGCACGGCATCCCAGGCTTCCCAACGAGGAGAGCCGAGCGGGCGGCGGGTGACGTGCCACCCTCCCCCGTGTCCTGTAAGGGCCACCCGAGGGTGCCCGTGCGCCGGTGGGTTTTCCTCTCCCGTCCGGGGTGTCCCTACAGCACTCCCCTCGAAGCCCACCCGCTGCCGGCTGTAACCTCCCTTTAACAGGCAGCTGAGCTCTGTCCCGCACAAAGCGACACCCAAATCATCCAGCAGCTCCGGGCAGCCACTCCCCAGTGCGCAAAAGGGATTTATTTCCACCACCCCCCACCCCATCCCCCCCCCAGCCTTCAACTTTTATTTTTCAGGCTCAAACCCTTTTACATCCACATCACAAACAGCTCCCGGCGCTCGCGCAGCCCCGTCCCGGCGCTACCTGCCTCCCCCGTGTTCGTGCCAGGTGAGACCCCAAAACCCAACCACCATCTGGGCTGGTTCCCCCCCCGCCCCCCCTCCAACTTCCTCGTCTCACCCGAGCGCTTAACCCGCTCCGGGGAGAAGAAGAAGAAGAATCAAGAATGGCTTTGCCCAGATGTGTTGCACAACCTTTAAAAAAGCAGAAGCCTTCACTTGCGAAGAAACCTGCTTTGGGCAGCCCAGACGAGCCCCAAACCTCTCCGCCCGCAATCTTGAGCAATAATTTATCCCAGCCACGGTGGGGATCTTCCCTGGCCTCGCCGCAGCGAGCCGAGCGCAGCCCGGCCCCCGGGAAGGCTCGAGGTTTGCTCCCGCATCCAGCTGCTAAAAGGTCTAATTAAGAGAGTCTTCATCCTGCAAACGGGGCACGGTGCTGCCGGCTCGCTCCCAACCCCGGGGAACGCAGGAGGAGACGCAGAACGGGGGTTGGAAAGCTGGAAGACCCCACATCTGCCTAAGGGATGTTTGATTTCTCCTATCTTTAATTAATTACAGATGTAAAGCGAATGGCAAAGAGAGCTGGGGCTGCCGAGACTCGGAGATGGTACAAAATCCCATGTACTAACGCGAAAATTAGACGAGGTGTTCGATGACCTGAGGGGGTGGGGAGGGGGAAATAAAGAAAAAAAAAAAAAAAAAGAAAATATTTCAAACATTCCAGAAATAACCCAGGCGGTTCCTGAATTACCACCGCGTTAACGGAGGCTGCTCCGCTGGCAAGCCACCGAAATCTGCCGTGATCCCGCAAAAATCAATGCAGCGACAGCGCTGCCCGCCTGCCACGGCGGCGGCGTTTCTTCGAGGATGCTCCGGTGCAGCAGCGATGGGGCTGCGGCGCAGGCGCACGCTCAGCCCTCAGCCCACCACCCCGCCGAGGGACGCCGACAGCCCAGATGAGCCATGACTGCATCCAACCCAACAGATCCTGCAATACAGCAGGGGAAAAATAATAAAATAAAATAAAAATCACACAACCTGCAATCCTCCCGCTAACTCTCCTTTTTTTACCCCAAACAAAGCTCTTCTTTCCCTCCCTGGAGAAATTTTTGAGCATCCCTTTCAGGGTGAGAGCCCATCAGAGCGACGGCAGGACTCGGCTCACGGAGGAGCCCATCTCCCCCTACTTCTTGCCTTTACTTCAGACGTGACCTTTTGATTTCTCGGGTAGAGTGTAAATTACATGTCGCCAGCATAAAATATTAAATCCAATTTATATTTAATTATTGATGTTATTATGTATTCCATAGTAATGGCAGGAGGGGAGGAAAAAAAAAAAAAGAAATCCAGCCCACCATTAAATCGCTCGGTTGCATTAGCAGCTTCTTGAGGTTAGAGATCTTCCTCCGTTCCTTCTTAACGGTAAGATTGATGGCTATGGGGAAGTTTGTAAATAGTCTTCCAGAAATATTTTATCTGATTATTGTACCTATAAAAGGGAGCGGGGAGGGGGAAGAAAGGGCCTTTTTTAAACCGCTACTAATTATTTGTTCAGCTAAAGGGCAAACAGCTCGGCGAGCTGCGCGCGGGTAATGCTCTCCAGCAACCCCACTGGAGGTCGGCAGCTCCCGTCGCCCCCGTCGGCAGAGATGGGGCCATGGAAACCAGCCGGGGTTTAAGAAAAAAAAAAACACCCAAGACGGTGGAGAACCACAGTGGTTTTTTTCCAGCTGAGATTTAACCAGTATGTTAAACCTGAGTTTGACATTTTTACTAAAATATTAATCAATTCCCTTTTGACTTGATGAAGACCGTTTTCTCCCCATATATATTTAATGCCAAAGCCACCCGAGGTGCGCGGGGCGTCGTTGCGTTGGGTTTGCTCCTGCGGTCCTCATGTGGGATGAAAGGGATTTATGGACACCCAAGACGGACCGGGGCGGGGCGGGGAGGGGGGGGGGAAGCTCAGCCCACCGCCCCGAAGGGCTGCAAGGCTGAACCACCCAAATCACCTCCACCCCCACCCCCGGCAGCTTCGCGTTCACCAAAACACGATGATAATTCAATTTATTTCCGCAGTGCCCGCGCCCCCCGCCCGCGTCCTCAGCACAATAAAAACAACATTATCCCCCTCACTTAAAATTCAAATCAATAGACCAAATGGAGAGAATCCGACTCAAGAAAAGTAAAGAGAAATCGTTCATCTGGGGACTGACAGCGGGCCGCTAAGTGCTCCAGTGTCACCGCGCTGGGTGACAACCTTTGGGACCGGCCAAGCTTCAGAGGCGAGGGGGGAAAGTTTTTCCAGCCCGAGTACATCCCTGCTCCCGTAAAAGAGCCTCGTTCGAACGAATAAATGGGTTCCTCGATATCCCCCCCCTCCCTCGGAGGTCTGGCAGAGCCGGGGAGCAGCACGGCGTCTGTGCCGGCCGCAGACGGTGCTCCAGCGGGAGCTGCGGGGCTGAACCGGCACGTTTGGTGACACCCAAATGCGCTGCGAGCTCCTCTCCCTTTCCTGAGCCGTCGTCTTCGAAGTCAAAACCATCAAGCACACTATGTCAGCGCTTCAAAATAACGCGCTCCCACTTTTCGATGGAAAGGCGCTTCTTTTTTTGGCGTAGAAGCGCCTCCTTGGCAGCCTTGCAAAGCGCCCGGGAGCCTTTTCCAGCCAGTCCAAAACACAACACTTTGAATTTTTTTTCTTTCAGCAAGCCGAAAAGCTTTGCAGGTATTTCCAGGGAGGCAAAGCCAAGCTCAGCCGCTGACCGCCCCGTCCTCGCCTGTGCGAGACCCCCTAAAGCTGCTGGGCCAGAGACCAGAGGGGACAACTGGTCTCTGCCCCACCTGGAGTACTGCATCCAGCTCTGGAGTCCCCAGCATAAGAAGGACATGGACCTGCTGGAGCGGGGCCAGAGGAGGGCCACAAGGATGACCCGAGGGCTGGAGCACCTCTCCTATGAGGAGAGGCTGAAAGAGTTGGAGCTGTTCAGCCTGGAGAAGAGAAGGCTCCGGGGAGATCTTATTGCGGCCTTCCAGCCCCTAAAGGGGCTCCAGGAGAGCTGGGGAGGGACTTTTTACTGGGGCATGTAGTGACAGGACAAGGGGGAATGGCTTCAAACTGGAAGAGGGCAGGTTTAGATTGAACATCAGGAAGAAGTTTTTCACCTTAAGGGTGGTGAGGCACTGTCCCAGGTTGCCCAGAGAGGTTGTTGAGGCCCCATCCCTGGAGGTGTTCAAGGCCAGGCTGGACGTGGCCTTGGGCAACCTGGGCTGGTGGGAGGTGTCCCTGCCTATGGCAGGGGGGTTGGAACTCGATGATCTTCAAGGTCGCTTCCAACCTAAACCATTCTATGATTCTATGACTCGATTCCTCCTCCACTCCCCAGCACCAGCCCCGGGCCAGGGCAGCCCAAAATTTACCCTTTTGCTGTTTACCAGCCCGTACTTTTCCCGGGGCTCTGAGGTACCTCAGCATCACGACAGCTCCAAGGAGCAGCAACCGCTTTTCAAGACTCACATTTGCCGATGCGATGCAATGCGATGCAATGCGATGCAATGCGATGCAATGCGATGCAATGCGATGCAATGCGATGCAATGCGATGCGACCAAAAACCCCTCCACCACCTCTCCAGAGAGATGCACAGCCACAATCCCCAGCAGCCATCACCTCCCTTCCTTCCCTCCCTCCCACCAACTGCAGCTAATTAATCCCTAATTGCCCCCACCCCCTCGCTCAGGTGCCAGGCGTTTGACCCTGCCTCTTGCCACCCCCTCGCGTGGTGCCAGCTCCAAACCGCCCCTCTGGGCTTCGTTTCCGAATCCACAGGACCCCAAAGGGTCTTAACACGGGGCCAAACTGCAGCGCAGCGCTGACCCCGCGCCCTTCCTGCCCTGCCACGACGCCCGGGAAAGGAAAATTTGCCCCAAAGGGAGGAAGGGGCTGAAGCTGCATCGTGCAAGCGCAGGGGATGCGCTGGCTCCCGGGCGGCTCTGCGAGGGCTGCAGGGTCCCAGCGCCGCGGTGGGGCTGGAACCGAGGGAGAAAACAAGAATATTGGGTCTTTACGTTTATTTAAATGCTCAGGTCTGGGCTTTTCCCAGGTTTTTGGCAGGATGGAGCAGCTGGGAATTTCACTGCTGTGTGTCCCAGCACCACGATTCTCCCGGTGAGGGCCCCTTCCCCTTCAGCAGCTCCTCGTTTCAAATATAAGTCATCCCCTTCTCCCGGGGGGCTCAGCGAGGCCGTCCCGTTGGGGACACAGCTCCGCCTGCCCCGGGCTGGGCTGTGAGCGCTGGAGGAGGTCATTGTCCCCCTCTGCTCTGCCCTGGGGAGGCCACATCTGGAGCACTGTGTCCCATTCTGGGCTCCCCGGGTCAAGAAGGACAGGGAACTGCTGGAGAGGGTCCAGCAAAGGGCTACGAAGGTGATGAGGGGACGGGAGCATCTCTCTGCTGAGGAAAGGCTGAGGGACTTGGGGCTTTTCAGTCTGGAGAAGAGAAGACTGAGGGGGGATCTCATCAATGCTTATGAATCCCCAAACGGAGGGTGCCAGGGGGATGGGAACAGGCTTTGTCCAGTGGTGCCCAGTGACAGGACAAGAGGGAACGGGCACAAACGTGACCATAGGAAGTTCCATCTCAACCTGAGGAGGGCCTTCTCTCCTGTGTGGGTGGCAGAGCCCTGGCACAGGCTGCCCAGAGAGGTGGGGGAGTCTCCCCCTCTGGAGCCATCCCAAACCCGCCTGGACGCTGTCCTGTGCCACTGCTGGAGGTGCCCCTGCTCTGGCAGGGGGTGGCACTGGGGGAGCTCCAGAGGGCCCTTCCAACCCCCACCAGTCTGGGATTCTGTGATAAGTGTGTCCAGCCACGGGAAGGCGAGTGACGGAGCATCTTCCTTCCACCCCGCACCGCTCCTCGCGCAGCGCAGCCGGGATCCAGCCCCTTCGCGCTCCTCATCACAAGCGTCCACTTGTTGCTCTTTTATTTTTTTCCTTTTTCCTTTTTTCCACTTTAGCTGGTTCCCCCCTCCCCCGGGGGCCCGGCAGCAGGGCCGTGAGCCCTCCCCTGCCCCATCCATCACCCAGCCCCGCGTCGCTACCTCCAGCGCCGAAACCCTCCCATCCCGCTCGGCCAAGCGGTCGGTTATGTTATTAATTAAAGCAAGCTGTCATGCCCGGGAGATTTATTTTCTTTGCCATATCTTTAGCAGTAAACACCACTCGGAGGGCTCAGAAGACCATGTCGGATCCACTCAGCTGCTGAACAGGCTTGTTTTGTTCCTCGTCCCCCTTGGTTTTGACCGATCCCTCTTTTCCATTCCCGGGAAGGAAACAAGTGCAGTGCTGCGCCCGCGCCGCTCCCACAGCCACCCCGGCACCCCCGGCTCTGCGGTGCCACCTCTGCGCCGGCCCGGGGCACCCCTCTGTCTTAATTACCACCTCCTGCTAACAAGCGCCGGCTTTTCATCCTATTCGGTTACCCCTTCGACGCCTAAACCCGCTCCAGTCAAGTCCTCTGCCCAGACCTCCGATCTGGCAGCATCGATTTCCTCATCGCGTTTGTCCACCTCCTAATCTCTACATTTACTTTAACGGACATTTATAGACGTGAATTCTAGCCCGGCCCGTGATGTTTCTCAGAAATACCCAGAGAAGCCCCCAGCGAGCGCCGCACACGGGTGTCAGGGACCAGCACAGCCCCGCCTGGGGGACCCAGAGGGGTTTCTACCCCTAAAAATATTCAGTCTGGATTATTTTTAATTTTTTTTTCTTTTTTTTCCCCCCCGAAGACCCAAATCCAAGCTGCATCAGTACATTTTACAGGCACACACGGGCAAAGCCCTGCTCGCTGGTTGCCTGAGGACGGCGTGCCGCCTGCGGGGACGCAGAGGGACGGCCACCGCCGACGGCACCGCCGAGCAGCGGGCACGGTGACAAACGCTGGCGGAGCCGCCGCGCCGCGCTGACGCCTCCTGCCAAGATGCTGCTTGTAAACAACAAGTGAAATAACTGCCCCGGGGCGGCCGGGGGGGGACGCGACGTCCCCAATCCCCCCAAACGCGCTCCCCTCGGCCCCGGGCGGACGGGGGTCCGGGAGAGGCGGCCACACGGCTCCTTCCAGGAGCTCCGCTGCGGGAACGCAGCGAGGATGGGATTGATCCGCCCGGTTTGGGGGAGCAGCCAGGGAAACGCCGCAGCTCGGAGGGAAGGAAAAGGCAACGGGCTCCGGCTTGGGCGTCGGAGGGAGGAGAGCGGCAGAGGGAGAGGGACGGGGAGGACGTAACGAGCGGGGCTGAACGCTCAGAGGGGACTCGTGGATCACGCTCGGGCTCGGCTCGGCCCCGCTGCAAAGGGGCGAGCGCAGTCGGCATCCCGCTCGCTCCGTACAAACCCATCTGGGCTCCGGAGGCTTCCCGGGATGAAGACGTTTCCCCCTCTCCCGCCTCCTCGGCTAATTTTACTCCGTCTGGCCGGAGCTCGCAGCCCCTGGTTCTCGTTACGCCCCCCGCCGCGCACCAGCGCAGGCACGCAGCATTTTTGCAAAGTTACGGGGTAGCAGAAATATCCTTGTTTTGTTTTTCCTTTGGCCACTCTGTCGCGCTTCCAAAGTTGGGAAAAAATTACGAAGTAGCAAGAGGGGGGGAAAAAAAAAAAAGCAACCATGCAAAAGCCCAACCACCCAACCACCCAACCAACCCCGATTAGACAAATGCATAAATAACCTCTGTTCTTTGGGGGTTGATCATGCTCCAGAGCGGAAGAAGGGGGAGGACAGAAGGAGGGAAGAAATTCCAAATCTAAAAAATTGGAGTTTGCTTATTAAAAAAAAAAACAACAACCAACAACAAAAAAAAAAACAACCCAAAATCCGCAGAGGCGGTGACGCCAGCCCCAGCCAGCTCGTCGTGCTCCATCCCTGCGGAGACGACCCGTCGGCTGCGGTTCCCCATGGCCAGCCCCAGCTGGGGGTCCCTGCCCCGCAGCGAGGGCCTGCTCAGGGGAAAAAAAATCCACGTTTCCTTCTCCTCGCCGCTCCCGGCCCCTCCGCCCCGGGCACCCGCTCGGATGGGGCATGAGAGTCCGTCCCTGTATGGTGCCACCGCGCTGAGCCCTGGAGAGGGCAGCAGGAGGGAGATGAGGATGAGCTGTAGGTGATGAATGGCATCTGGGAGAGATATTAAACATCAGCGAGAGGTAAAGCGGTGAGGTCAGAGAAAAGGGAAGGTGCTGGAATGGGAAGGAGGGGGTCCAGCCCCAAATAGCTCTGGTAGGAATGGTTAAATACGTGTTTGGAGCCGTACCCGGTGCCAGGGGTGAGCGGGGGCAGCGGCGAGCAGGACCAGGAGCCATCACCAGCCCCAGCGAAGAGGGTGAGCTCCACGGAGCCCCTGCGGCCACGGCTAGCCAAATTTCTGCACGTCACACATCCAAAAAGCCACGGCCCCAAGGGCTGAGTGGGAGCCTGAAACCGAGCTGCAGCGGAGGGAAGCGGGGGCAGCGCCGGAGCCCTCGAGGTTTCCATCGCAGCCCTTCCCCGAAGGGAAAAACACGTGGAACAGAGGGTGTAAAGCACAAACCACCACGTTTTCCCCCAAAATGTAAGAGTTGAAGCCATCACGCCCCTGGCTGCCGGGTGCAAGGTGGGTGCCGGGAGGAAATCGTCCCAGCGGCGGGTGAGGAAGCTGCGGGGCCGGGTCTGGATCCGGCACACAGTCCTGGTTAACACATGTCGCAAAACTGAAAGCCAAATGGAGAAGGAAACAGAAGGTGACAGTGAAGATACCGTGACTAACGGGATCTTCCAGGGCCGGTTAGAGGAACTGGCTTTGCCTTGAGGTGGTCGGGGATGTGCTCGAGAGCTCCGCGTGGCCCCACAGATACCACCGAACTGCCACCCAGGTGGTTACGAGAATGACAGATAAAGGCGGCCGAGCAGGAACAGATTTGCAGAAGCGACACCCTCCAGTGCTCAGCGCCAGTTTTTGGCCAGGCCTGGTGGTTTCTCTGTTTATTCTCCCGGTGAACAGCTACATCCCAGCTCCCGCGCCGCCAGAGAACCCTTCCCAAATCCAGCCCTGGACTAGAACCCTCTGAGGGTTTGCGAACCCTGACCGAGGTTTCGAGGCAGGCGGAGCGACGGCGCAGAGGTGCGCGGCATCAGCCCGGCTCCGAGGTCTCCCCGCGCTGAGAAATCACCGTTTGGTCCCGCCATTAAACGCCTTTTTATCACACTTGAACACCCAAACGCTTCTGCATTGGTGCATTATGGTTTTGGGGTTTTTTTTTGCTTTGGTGCGTTTATCACCTCGCACAAAGGAGGAGGCGATGGCTCCAGGTGCCTCCCAAAACAGGGGGAAGGCATTTGCACCCCCCAGCAAAGACCGGCACGACCGAGCCCTCCCAGCACCCAGGGGTGTCCCTGGGGAAGGGATGCTCCGAGTAACTCTCATGGGAGCATCTCCCGTGGGATGACTGCAGAGGACTGAGACGGACCACGGCTTTGGGGACCGCAGGAGGGGACCGGACCTGAGCTTCCATTCCCCCGCGGGACCGAACGTCCCCGTGCAGAGGAGCATCAGCTCCCGGGTTTGATCCTCCGCAAGAGCTGAGCAAACCCAGCTTGCTCGCAGCCCCTCTCTGCTCCTTTCACCAAAGTTTCACCATATTAAGCAGCTGAACTGCATCATCCAAGGAGTGTCAAATTGGTTTTAAATGGTTCTAATTATAACCAGGAAGTTTTAAAGTGTGTGGGTGGAAAGGAATGCAGCAGATTAATTTAATAGCAGTTACCACGGCACAATAGTCCTTCAATTAAGAGTTCTTTCTGGCTGGGTGTTTTTTTTTTTTTTTTTTTTTTCTTTTCCCTGTTAATAATAAATGTCACAAATGAGAATAGACATATTACTTCATCAGATGCTTTGGCGTATCTTGTCGCCGAAAGCCTTTTGTGCAGAAATAGTAGCTGAAAGGGTAATTTTATAGGGCTTAACACTCACTTAACACTTTAGGGGCCAAAATCAGGCCTCAGAAGAAACCCAATAAGCTGCACCTGTTTACATCCCAGCAGAATCCCGCTCTGCAACCACAAAAAAAAACCCTCGCGTAGTAGCAGGGCTTTGCTATGGTGTGTCAGACACGAGCCTGGCTGGGGAGCATCCTGCTGCCAGCGCCCGGGGAGAGCACGGGGCTGGGGAGCGCGGGGAGCTCAGCTTTGCGCCCCCAAAAATTCTCCCACTCGGCTCCTTTCGGTTCTCCAGCCCTGTGAAGCCGAGTCCTGCGCCGGCCGTGGGGCGGCTTTGCGGGGCACGGAGGGAGCGGGACCCCGTTCCGGCTCCCCGTGGTCAGGGAAGGGGCCGGCTTCCTCCTCTCTCTCCGGCTTTGAACAGCGTGGGGGTTCCCGAAATCCAGGTGTCCAGACGGGAAACGACACGTTTCCCAGCGCCGCTCTGCAAAGAGAGAGGTTTGCGCCCCGGCTCCTTCCCGGTGCTCGTTAGCAGACACGACGTGCAGCGGTGCCCCTGCAGCGACGTGCCCCGATGCCCCACGTCACCCACGGCTCCGCGGTGAGCAGCGGCGCGCAGCTCACATCCCCCTGGAAAAGAGACAACGTGGCCCCGTCTCTCTTCTCTGAACTCCCCTCATTAAAAGCCATCAAACCCCAACCCTAATTGCTTCACACCCGTAGCGCAGGCTGCGTTTCCAGCGTCCCTCCCCGGAGCTGTGCAGCACTCCGGGGTGAGCTCCTGCGTCCCAACCATCCTCTCCTGCCTCTGCAATCTGGTTTTCCCTCCCAGGTCTCGGCCGCGGCCAGGCGCGGCGTTCCTCTTTGCAGCTGGGAGTTTTCCCCCAGATCCGACTCCCAACGCCGTGGAGGGGAACCTACCGGCCCCGGCCCTGCCTGAAACAGCCTTTACCGTTCCTTTTTTTCTTCTTTGAAAGGTTTATTCTGGTGGGTAACGATGGGGGAAGACCGCCGGGATAGGGGAAAACCACGGAGCAACCCAACCCAGGCTGTTAATGATGAGGGAGGATGCAGCGGCCGCGGCCAGGAGACAAAAATACTGGGAAGAGCGACCAGAAGCGTATTTAAAAAGAAAAGCTGTGGCTGGCGGGAGGGGCAGGGAGGCTCGGGGGGGGCAGGAGACACCCTGACACCTCCAGGCTCCCCGGGGCACCAGGTGGAGGATGGGGGCGAGGGGGGCACGGCACCTCCGCTGGCATGGGTGCCCCATGGGCCCCCAGCACCTCTGGGATAGCACCCAGAGGTGGTGTACTGGGAGCACTGGGAGCCCTGGGGGGAGCTGGCCGCTGTCCCCCCATCACTGCCGATGAACCGCGCGGTTTGGGGGTGAGGTGCCCGCTGCTTACCAGCACCCGCTGCCCTTTAATATTTAATGCTGACTGAAGTGCGCTTCCCACACAGCGGGGCTCACCGCGGGGTTACAAGAAAGCGATGGTCAGACTGGGAGAGCTCCATCTCTGCGGTGGCAAACAATGCACGGGCGGGGGGGATGGCGAGGCAGAGGGGAGAGGTGTCCCAAATGTTCGATGGGACCCACATGGGACAGGGATGTCCCCGGGAGCCACGGCGGCATCGCTCTCGCCCTGCGCTTCCCCGGCCCCGCTCAGCCCTGGCGCTCCTGCGCTCGCCACGAGGTCGGCGCTGGCTGACGGTGCCCAGCGAGCCCACGGGAGCGTCCCTGCACACCGCCAAGTGCTGGAAAAGAGCAAAGACTGACTAATATTCCCCAAAATCCGGCTTCATCTTTGTGATTTGTGTTCGCGTTTGGCCGATGCAATATTGAACAGATGCCTGGAGGGACTTTGGTACTTAAAAACAACGCACAGGAGGTAAACAGGGAGATTTATTATTTTACTTTTGTGGTTTTGAGATAGTTTATGACACCAGGCTAATAACTCACAAACCAAAATCTTCATTGATCGGGGAAAACGTTACATTATCCTCCCTCCGCGCCGGGAGAGGCTGCTCCCCCGCAGCCACCCCCTGCCCCACCGCCAGCCGGGGACGGGTCCCTCCTGGCACAGCATCCCGGCAGGATGGCCGTGTCCCAAGCCCCGTGTCCCACAGCAGGGAGGGAAGCAAATCCCCAGCGTCCAGGGCAGCCTCTCGGGACCCCCGTGGGGCCGTGGACTCAGTATCACTCATGTTGGGACCAAGAGCAGGAGCATCCCCCGCCACGCTGCCCATCTCGCAGCATCCCTCCCTCCGGCCGCCTTCTCCCTCCTAATTGCAACAGCGGGACCACAGGTCCCATCCTTCCCCATTACTGACAGCTAATTAATTGCCACTTGTCACATTCCCCCAAGGAAATGTCCGCCCCCAGCAATCGATCCTTGCTGCTGCTGGGTAACCACAAAAAAAAAGGCATCCCCATCCCACAGGCATCCCCATCCCGAAGGCATCCCCATCCCGCAGGGGCTGGCGGGACCCATCGGTGCAGAGAACCAGCCTGGCACCTCCTGAAGCGTGCGGCGCCGCGACACGCTGCCGGGGAGGGCTGCCGGGGTGGCCGTGCCGGCGGGCGATGCTGGAGGGCAGCACAGCGGCCGGGCCGCTTCCCGGCCAGAGCCCAGCGAGGGGAGAAACGCAGAAGCGAGCGCCCCGGGCCGCTCCGCCGCTGTCTCACACCGGCATATTTCTGTGATATATACTGTAAATCTGCTTCATTTGAAATTCACGGTTAATGACTGAGGTGCTCTCATCCAGGAAACTCCGCGAGGTTCCGGCTTTTAAGGGAAAAGATGTAACCGGGCAGGAGTTGACGAGCGCTGCGGAGAGCTGCCCCGCTCTCCGGGCACTTAAGAAGTCTCCAAAAGAAACATCAGCCTCCCCGGGAAGGCTGTGATTTATCAGCCCTTAGGGCTGCGAATCCCAAACCATCCCACCCCGTGTTCCCCAGCCCGTCATCCCAATCCAAGCTATGATCCCGCACCGATGGGGAAGGGATGGCGTGAGCAAAGCTCACCCGCAGCCCCTCGTTTGGCCGGCACCGGGGACACCCAGCGGGACCCTCCGCGTGGTCCCGGGGGGAAACCGGGGTGGATTTCTATTTTGCCCACCCACTCGCTGCTAGCATTAAAGGCAAACCGTTGCAATCATTTGAACTATATGATCGGGAGCCTAATTCAATACAATCAGGCTCATTGTTTGAGGGTTGAGCATTTAGCTGAAACCCTAAGCCAGCCCTGCAGTAATTTGGCTGGGGAGGAATTGATTTTGACCATCAGCACTTTCTCATTTTCAATAGAGTACGAACGTAACCAGGTTAATTTCTGTTAAGCACATTACCCAGGTACTTTTTGCTCTCCAGCCCAATGATTATGTGTCTGATCTGAAAGATTATAATTGCAACCCAACAGGACACAAACAGTAGTCTGTGATTGAAAGGAACCGGGCTGAAAGAAAACCAGCTTCTCTTCTACCTAAAAACCAAACAATCTTCACGTTTCCCCTCTCTCCCAATTTCTTCATGGTTAATGACTACACGCAATAAAGCAATATATTAGATCTGTTCCAATAAGTAAATACGCTCTAATTAATCTTAACCTCCAGTAGACAATTATGTCGCCCATCTCGCTGGATTAATGCAGTTATTGCACGTTTGATTTGGTCCTATGCACGTTTTAGGTCTGGTGTTCTTTACCCAAACCAGCGCTTCCGCTTGCAAAGGGCGTCCCAGCACGGTCGCCCCCAGCGCCCCGGGGCCACGTGGGCATCCTGGGCACTGCCACTCGTCCTGTCCCCACTTTTCATCCCGGTGACAAAGGAGATTTGGCCACAGGTCTGAGATTCCCAGATGTCGGTGTGCCACCGTGATGGCACTGCAGTGAGACGACCCAGTGGGCGCACGGCAAACCAACCCCGCATGTGCCACCCACGCTCACCCCTGCAGTTTCCCCCAAAATCAGAGGCGGGGAAGGGTCCCCGCGCCGCTGCTCGGCTGAGGATGTCCATCCCCCCACCGCCACCACCCATCCCAAGGGCTGGGACCGGGATGAGTGCAGGCTTGCCTTGTCTCCAGCCCTGCCTGTACATTATTTCTCCTGATCATCATAACTTTCTTCCGCTTCTAAAGCACCTTTCATCACGAAACAGGATGGAGCGCGGCAGCTGTTGAACAGCATGGAGCTGCGCTGCACAGGCAGGGACGGGCAGGAAGTGGAAGCGGCTCCTGCAGCTGCTGGGACCGCGCAGGAGAGCTGTACTCACGCCACCGCATGCCGGGGCCTTATCACATCCCCCGGCACGCTCACGGCTCCCTTCTGACACGCAAGAAGCCCATGTGGCAGGTTGCACGTGACGGCACCGAAGTGACACGCAGCGGCTGGGGAGGGGCGAGCTCCCCTGCGGGGACCGAGGGGAGAAGAGCGGTCCTTGGCCGCAGCAGAGCGTGGCGCCTTCCCGCCCTCTCCAGCGGCACCTACACCCACCGCAAGGACCCGCAGGGCGGCAGGTCTGACCTGCGGCGGTGCAGGTCTGAGTTGTGGCATCGCAGGTCTGGGTTGTGGCATTGCACACCCCAACTGCGGCATTGCACACCCCAACTGTGGCATTGCACATCCCAACCCATGGCATTGCACACCCAAACCACGGTACTGCACACCCAACCAACAACACTGCACACCCAAACCGTGGCATGACACACCCAAACCACGGTACTGCACACCCAACCCATGGTATTGCACACCCCAACTGTGGCATTGCACACCCAAACCACGGTACTGCACACCCAAACTGTGGCATTGCACACCCCAACCATGGCATTGCACACCCAACCCATGGCACTGCACATCCAAATAATGGCACTGCACACCCAAACCACGACACTGCACACCCAACCCATGGCATTGCACACCCCAAATGCAGCATTGCACACCCAACCCACGACACTGCACACCCAAACCATGGCATTGCACACCCCAAATGCAGCATTGCACACCCAACCCATGGCAGCACACGTCCAAACCGTGGCATTGCACACCCAAACCACGACACTCCACACCCAACCCATGGCAGCGCACGTCCAAACCGTGGCATTGCACACCCAAACCATGACACTCCACACCCAAGCCATGGCAGTGCATGCCCAAACTGTGGCGTTGCACAGCCAAACCACTAGACTGCACACCCAAACCATGGCATTGCACACCCAAGCCATGCCACTGCACACCCAAACGGCGGCATTGCACACCCAAACTGCAGCATTGCACACCCAAGCCACGCCATCGCACATCCAGACCGCAGCATTGCACGCCCATGCTTTGGTGTCGCGCAGGGGCTTGGCTCACGCCCTGGGGAACGCGCTGTGGCCTCTGTCACGCTGGAGCCACAATTATTTTTCTGAGAAACGACACAAACCCCTCCCTTCCCCGCCGCCCCGACTGTCTGAGCAGCCCGAGGAGCTTCGCGCTGCGAGGACACCCGGGTGCCTTCGCGGGGACACTCGGCCGCGCGCCCGACGGACCCCTGATAAAAGCATCACGTTTGCTGTGGTGGATGGGAGATAACCGATGCTGTTCCCCCACCGCCCCTCGACCAGGATCTTCCCCTTTGAAAAGGACAAATATAACTGAGATGAGTCAGTTCCTCCGAGCTCCCATCCCCTGTACAATATGTAACTGGAATTTTTCATTTCGGCACTGCAGGGGAGGCATAACTGGAGAAGACAATGGAGTCAGCTACGACCCAAAAAAGCAGTGCCAATTCTGTGTGCATGAGAAATAAAAACATTTTTTAATCTAAAAATAAATTAACTGTAAGTGACAGCAAGAGCAGATCTGCATGTACTCACTGTCAGCCCGCGCAGGACCAGTCTCTGCTCCTTGGCACGAGGCGGGTTTGGGTGAATTCCCTGCTTTTTCAGGCCAGGTTGGGATTCGCAGCAGCACCGCTGAGCTGGGGAGGCACTCAGCACCTGCACCAGGAACCGGGCTGCCTGAGTTGGCATGGGACCCAGAAACAAATCCACAGAAGCCAGGGAAACCTCTTGGGTTTATTTTCTAACTGCATTACGGCAGCGGGAAGGGAAAAGAGACTCCACCGAGCTCCGGGCTCGGCTGGGCCAAGGCACTGCACAAACCCATAAAAACCATCCGGCTTCCCGTGATTAAATAAAAGGGTAGCGAGTACGCAAGTGGCTGATGGCCTCATTCTGCAGCTGAGCTGTGGCCACCTCCATGTCACAGAGCAGAGCAGATATCTGGGGCAGCCTCTGCCCAGAGCCCTCCCTCCTCCCCTGCCCCTCGCCCCTCTGCTCAGTCCTAACTGTGCTGGGAGGAGACACGGAGCGACCCAGTGCTCAGGTGTCACAGGGGATTGTCTGGATGCTCCAGAAAAGAAAAGGCCGGCCAAGGGACCGCAGGCGGGAGCTGCGGTGGGGCGCAGCTGATGCAGTGTTTCATGCATCCGAGAGCCCGGCCAGCATCCCTCCCTGCTCCCAAAACGTCTCTGATCCCAAGTGTAGCAATCGGGTCCCACACGTGAGGGACATGGAGCAGACCACGAAGCACAGCACCATCTTAGGGCACGTGAGCAGGGCCGGATCCTGCTACTCTTCTTTACAAGCACCGAGACTGGCCGGGACATGGCCGGCGTTGCTGCTGCAGGCAGTCAGTCATGCGCTGATCACCTTCGCTAAAATACGTTTCCATGGGGCCACCTACGCAGGTGGTGGGGACACCCCTCGCTGCAAAGGGCTCAGAGCCTGAGGGACAACCTCAGGGCAGAGAGGACAGAAACTCCAGATGGAGCAGAGAGATATCAGTAAAGCCGTGGCTCCGGGATGTAACTCAGATTTTGACAGCGTGCTGCCCAATTTACTGCACGACACCAACCACCGCGCTGGCTGCTTCCTTCAGAAATCCCCCTTCTTCCTGCACCAGTGGTCCCTGTCCCCAGTGTGGTGGCAGCTCGTTCCATGTGCATGGAAATCTGACAACTCCCAGCCAAGCTGCAGGGACGTGGAGAAGGCAGGTGAGGGGGGGATACCCAAAAACCAAACCACGTCGGGACAATCCTCTCCTTTTTCTCCAGATACTGCCAACAGGGCTATTTAAAAGCCTTCTGCTGCCCATTCTTTGTTCCAGTCTGCTCAGTTTTACAGCGCTGCCTTCACTAGGTTGGGTTTCTTTTTTTTTCCTCTGACTTGACTGCTTGCTGGGTAACACTGTATTTGATATTTTTAATCACTCAGCATGCATCAGAGTTTGGCAGCGGAAGAAAGTGAAGTTAAAAGAGAACAGAGATAGTTTGCGTTTGCCAGGGCTGCCTGCCATTGCCACAACCCCTCATCGCTTGTGCTGCGTTTCCCTCTGCTGGAAAGTCACGAGCCGCAGCTGACAAGGTCAATTTAAAAAACATATTGTCAGCTGGCAATTCTTAACCTTAATTTGGATCTTTTCTCCAAAGAAAAACAAAAGTCCTGAACCCTTCTACCTTTACTGCATTAATATAAAGACATTACCCATACATAAACATAGATGCATTTTTGTGTGCATATCAATATTGCTGATAAACCCTCATAATAAATCTGCATTTGGCTTTGTAAGGCTGGAAGATCCCGGCCACTCCAGCAACATTATGCAAATTTTTAATTTCTTTGCTCAGAAGTTGCAGCAAAACTTTTCGTTTCCTGTGAGAGCTGCAACTTTCTCCCTCTTGTGGGTAACCCGAGGGATTCCCAGAGGGGCCACGAGAGAAGGGATGCTGCTGTTTGGTTTCTCATCCTTCACCAGGCTCTACCCTGGACCTCGCCAGTGCTCCCAGGTGAGCTGAGGCACATCTGCTTCACGTACCGCTTCCTCAACTTGACTGTAAAGTTTGTGTCACCCCATTGATTCCTCGGAAGAAGAGAAGAAGGTTGATTAACAGTGTTTACTGAACCATGGAGTCACTCCAAGCCCGCAGTAGGTTGCCTGCCCGGACATCAGTGTCTGGACTACAGGGGTAATTTACAGATTGCTTTCCAGGCGGCTCTGAGATGCAGTGACAAGGCCTTAAATCTGCCTCTAAAGATAAAAAAGGAGAGTCACTGCTTTTCATCTGCTCCTCTCGATGAGGAGAGGCGGAGAACAGCCCCTGGGGCTGTTCAGCCCGGGGAGGAGAGGGCTGAGAGGGGATCTCGGCAATGCTGATCCATATCTAAAGGGCGGGCGGCAAGAGGATGGGGCCAGACTCTTTCCAGTGGTGCCCAGCGACAGGACGAGGTTGCCCAGCGACAGGCACAAACCAGAACACGGGAAGTTCCATCAGAACATGAGAAGGAACTTCTTCAGGGTGAGGGTGGCAGAGCACTGGAAGAGGCTGTCCAGGGGGGTTGTGTAGTTTCCTTCTCTGGAGAGATTCAAAACCTGCCTGGACGCCGTCCTGTGCAGCCGCTGTGGGTGCCCCCGCTCTGGCAGGGGGCGGAGGAGACGGTCTCCAGAGGTCCCTGCCAACCCCTGCTTGTCTGGCATTCCGTGATTTTCCTCGGCACACCGAAATTAAGCCCGTAAAGCCCAAAGCACACGTGCGGAAGGCTGACTCCAGGGTGCCGGAGGGCGACAGGGCCTGGGGCCGCCTCACAACCGGCCGTTGGGACCCCGGGCCGCACCGAGGGGAGCGGTGCTTGAACCCTCTCCAGCTCCGGGGAGGGAGGAGGAAAAAGCGCTGAACCCGGCATGGGAGGAGCCCCGACGGTCGGTGTAACGGGGCTGGCCTCGGCCTGGTCCGCGGAGCGTGCCCGTGCCCAGGCCCAGGCCCAGGCCCTGCTCCCGCCGCCGCCCGAGGTGAGGGGAAGGCAGCGGGAAGGGGCGGCAGCTCCTCCCGCCCGCCGGGGGGCGCCCGAGCGCCGCGGCCTCTGCCCGGCAGGAAGTCCGCGAGGCCGGAAGCGGAAGTGTTCACCGAGCGCAATGGCGGCCGAGGTGTTGACGCTGGGCGGTTTGGCGGCTCCGGATCCCGATGGCGGGGTGAGGCGGCGGCGAGGGAGGTCGGGGGGAGATGGGGAGCGGGAGGGGTGTCCTGACACTGTGCCGGTGGCTGAGTGTGGGTTGTTTCAGGGCTCGGGCTCGGAGGACGAGGCGCGGCCTAGCACGGCGGCGGCAGCGGCGGCGGCGCAGAAGCGGGAGGAGCGGCTGCGCAAGTTCCGTGAGCTCCACATGAAGCGGGTACGCGGTGGCCGGGGTCGGAGCGGGACCGGCGCTGCCCCCGATACACGGGGAAGCGCTGCGGAAGGAACGGCGGGGGTTGTCCGGCACAGGCCGGCCGCACCCCGGTGCTCCCGGGCAGGTTGTGCCGCCGGTTCGCCGCTCCCGTCGCAGATGCGGCGTTTTAACGTGGCGGGACCGGTGACCAGCGGCCTGGCCCCCTCCCGGGACGGGCGCCCGCGGTCCTCGCGGGCTTTGCTTTTCTTGTTTGTGCGATCAGGGGTTGCCCCATGTCTCTGGAGTTCGGTAACAAATGGTTTTGTTCTTAGAACGAGGCCCGCAAGCTGAATCACCAAGAAGTGGTGGAAGAAGATAAAAGGCTTAAGTTGCCGGCAAACTGGGAAGCCAAAAAAGCTCGGCTGGAGTGGGAGCTGAAGGTGGAAGAAAAAAAGAAGGTAAACACACAATTGCAGCTTCCTGTAAGTCTGAGCGGCGGCAGGGAGGCTGGGCCACCGTCGTGGTGGTCCTGGGAGCTCATGCAGACGCTACCCCCAAAAAATCCATCTCCTGATTAGATTCCCAATGATCTGAATTGCCGTCCTGCACTAGAGGTTGACTGGACTGCTCTAGGCAGTTCTAAGTTTGATCCTCAGACACTCTCTCATTGTTAAAACCAAAGCGTTCTTTGTGCTGTGTTAGGAATGTGCAGCGAGAGGAGAAGACTACGAGCGAGTTAAACTGCTGGAGATCAGCGCTGAGGACGCTGAGAGATGGGAAAGGAGAAAGAAGAGGAAGAATCCAGATCTCGGATTTTCAGGTAGTGGCTTAACCGGGTTCATAGTGAACACTTTTATTAGTATTTTAGCTGCAAACTGAGCTGTGAAATAAAAACCTTCCCTTTGACACGAATTCATTTTCTTCCCAAGATTACGCGGCTGCGCAGCTGCGCAAGTACCAGAGGCTGACCCGGCAGATCAAACCTGACCTGGAGCAGTACGAGAAGCTGAAAGAGCAGTAGTAAGTGTGATTTCAGTCACCTGATACTGTCTGTGGCATTTCTACATTAGCAAACACTAAAGACTTAGGCTACTTCTTTCAATGCACACCTCTTCTCATATACACTGTGATATTAATTAGTCTTTTAACATGATCTTAAAATGCACGGCCTGAGTGTTTCCACTGTGGCAGACAGGAGGGGGAGTGGTGTAACTGATGAGGTTCGTTTCTTCAATCTTGGCATTGCTGCGTTTGAAGTAGTATTTTGTCAATCAGACCATATTTAAATGCATGAGTAGATAACTCTTGTTTCTCAGAGTAGGTTTTGGGGTTTTACGCAGCCTGGCACGGTTTAAGCAGACCGACCGATGAGAACTTGCCAAGTTTGCATTCAGAGGGATTTAGAATGTCAGTGCAGGGTTTCTGTGCCTTCCGTAGGCGTGTGCTGGTGGCTCAGCACAACTGAGGGAGTTTGGTTTTAGTATCGTGTTCTCACCTGGATCCCGGACTCCCACAGTTCAATACGAGTTAAGTGCCCTGAAGTGTTAATTAAGAATCAAACAGAAGCAGTGAAATCTCAAAGCAATTGGTACAGGTGTGTAAACTGCTGCCCTCCTTTTACTCTTGCCTAGTGGTGAAGCACTTTATCCCACGTCTGACAGTCTCCTCCATGGAACTCATGTGCCATCTAAGGAGGGGGTTGATAGGATGGTTGCAGACCTTGAAAAGCAGTAAGTAAACACTAAGATAAAACAAAGTGTCTGACAGACAATTGGATCCGCAGGATTCACCCGCAGATCTTCAACCGCTGCTGTTTGTCTTGCAGAATTGAAAAGCGTGAAAAGTACAGTCGCCGACGTCCTTACAACGACGATGCAGACATCGACTACATCAACGAAAGAAATGCCAAGTTCAACAAGAAGGCAGAGAGGTTCTATGGGAAGTACACGGCTGAGATCAAACAGAACTTGGAGAGAGGAACGGCTGTCTGAGCCGCACACACAACAGCCCTGTGTCTGTTGGTTTGGTGTAGAGATTTTGCAGACAATTTGACCTTGTATCAGAAAAATACTTTGTAGAAGTAATTTGTGTAACAATTACTTGCAGAAGTGACCAGCTTGCGCAATTTCATATTCTAAATAAACACAAACTCTTATCACTTAATTTAGAATAAAGCTTGTCTTCATTCTCCAGTACTTGAAGACTGGTGAAGCCCCTCAAAAGACACGTTTAGCAAGGCAGAGGAATGCTTGAAGACACATGTCCTGTATGGCTGTCTCCCATGGGCAGCACCTGCACAGTATGGCTGTCCCACCACCCGGGCAGCAAACCCACCCCTCCTCCTCCCCAAGGGGGCAAAGAATAGGGGCCAGCTCAGGTATGAACCTCAAGTTGCCATAAAATAACCCTTAGCCACATAAGCCTTAGTATGTTTGCCAGCCATTGCTTGGCAATTTAATAGTTTCTTAAAGAAGCTTCCAGACTGGAGGAGTCACAAGTCAGTTTATTTTACTAGCCATTTATTTTTACAAAAAATGAGATTTAGCTGCTCCCAAAAGCATGCATCAGCACATTGACATGCTTGCAATACCTTCCTTCACAAAGGTCCACGTGAGCCGTGGCTCTCACCAGTTACAAGCAGCATAACCTGTGCTGTTGGTATCGCGACACCACCTCCACTAACTTCACAATTTGCTTACTGCCTTTAGAGGCCGGTTTTAAAGCAACCTCCACCAAAGCACAAGGCAGCACTAAGTCAAGTTCAGCATTACAAGTCAGCAGAAGTCACAGTTGCTGAGGTGCCACACTTTTGATAGCAACAATGGCAACAGCCTCACACACAGCAGTCGGGGTTTACGAGTACGGGCTGTGACACCAGCTCTCCACTTGCAGAGGGGCACCCAGGGCCTACTCTGGAGGCCCTGAACCAACCACAGCCTGGGCAGGAACAGTTCCAGCATAAAAATCCACTCCCAGAACAATGCAGGAGTTCTCTTCTGCTGCGCTTTGAGGCAACAGCGGGGTAAGGGAAAGCTAAACCTGGAAATAACCACTTACAGTACAAGGTCAACTTACCACCCAACACAGGTCTAACACTTGACACACACAGAAGCCAGTGCAAAACTAAAGTTTATTTACTTGAAGTAAACAGTTACACAATGTAAGTCAAGAGTTCAAAATAACAGCTACTGAAGCTATTGTTTAGAAAAAGTTACCCACCTGTAAGTTCTAGTCCATTAAAGCAATACAAAAATATTTACAAATATACACAAAATTCCCACCTGTGGCTTCTGGATCACTGTGCTCTACATCTGAAAGAGAAACCTAAGATTCCAAAATTAAGATCGCAAAATAAATACTCAGTATTAACAAGTCTTCAACCCGATCAGAAAATTTCAGATCTCGTTACTGAAGTATGCACAATGCTGCAGTCAGAGACAGCGAGAAAAATACGCTAGCGTGCCCGGAACGCTGCATTTTTAGGTGAGAAGTTTAAAAATGTTTTCTTCTCCTCCTTCTTGACAGGAACCCACTGCCCATAGGGACTTCCCTTTCTGTCCTCTTCTCTTCCCGGAGAAATTGCCGGTTCTTTTACAACATGGCTCACTGGCTTCTGCAGCACTGGTTTTGCCATTGTATTCTGGAAAGAGAGATTTCCTTTAAAGATGCTAGAACGAGAAGGGACATACTACGCCCTGCCAACTTCAAGGGGTTTATCTGTGCTGACAAGACAAATGTTTTCATATACTTAATTGACACAGGATTCAAGGAAGTTGCTTTTTCCTTAGTTCTGCATTATTAAGGTATCTCTAAACACGTAACTTGGGGCACCCCACTCCAGGGACAAGCCACTGTCCTGGTTTCAGCTGGGATAAGAGTTAATTTTCTTACAAGCAGCTGGTACAGTGCTGTGTTTTGGATTTACAATGAGAATAATGTTGATAACACACTAGTAATGTTGCTAAGCAGTTGAGGACTTTTCAGCTTCTCATACTGGCCATACATGGTGGCGGGGGCACCCAAGAAGCTGGGAGGCAACAGCCGGACAGCTGCCCCCAACTGACCAAAGGGGTAATCCACACCATACGACGTCATGCTCAGTAGATAATGCTGGGTGATGAAGGAGGGGTGGGGACAGACTGAGAGTTATGGCATTTTGTCTTCCCAAGTACACGTTACACATGATGGAGCCCCGCTTTCCTGGGCACGGCTGAACACCGTACCTGACCTGGCAACCAACGCTGGGAAAAGCCTAACATGGGAGGAGTGAAGTACTGGAATTCCATCTTGGGAAAATCGCACTTACATTAGGACTGAAAGAAATGCTTCTCTGTATGGTTGCTCTCTCCATCCCACTTTTGGTCATGTCTTCTGCTAGTCTTCTGGGTTGCTAGAGAAGAGCACACACAGCTTCAGGGACAGGGTACGTTACTCCGTGCAAGTTAAGGCAGTTACTACAGAGTACGAACTTTCTGGTAGAGCTGTTTCAGATATTTACATCAAAAGTAGCTGTAAGCTACTAAATACACAAACAGATCAATGCTGAATCAATTTGAAAAGCATTCAGTATTTTTACCAATGTCACTGTGCCAATTCACATGTGAGCTGATATCCATGCCCCAGTTACAGTTTTAAAAAGGATTCAAACGACTCAAAGCATGGACTGCCGTACAAGGAAGTGTAGTGGTACATTTGCATGAAGTTCTGCATATCCATCCTGCAGAGCTTTGGATAATGACAATAAACTTATCTGCAAGTGATGCAGGCCTCTTCTTCTGTACTCTCTCAACATCTGGAATATATTGCATATATTATGAAAGGGATGCCTGTACCATTTCTCTAAAACCCTTAGTAAATTTACTTCCATTTGAAATAGCAGCATCTCATTGATGTAACAGTTATTGCAGTTTTGTATTTACCATGAATCAGGTTAACACACTATAATAACAGAGCCAAACTAAAATTCAGTTTAAGCTGCTCAAGTTTCTCCCTCCCTTAAATTCACAGCAGCTACAGCCCACAAGTCCCTTAATTACCAACAGATTTTCTTCATCATGTCTGGAACCATAGTCATGATTTCTATAAGACAGAAATAAAGTTTGTAAAATGCATTGTGTGCTTGGGTATGTAATTTCTGGGAAACAGTTTGTTGCACAAGAAAAGCTTTCAACAGTTAAAAAGGGTAGAATGATTCAACCTTTAAAAAAGAAAAAGCCAACACACTATTCACTAGGTTTGGTAAGGAGACTCCTTGCCAGAAACATATGAACTAGTCTAATTAATGGGCAATATCCTACTAGAAGAACAACTTAAAAGAGCAAACTAAGTTCACCTCTCCTTCCCAACCTACCACTACCGGGAAGCCTGCATGTACTCAGTGGATCAACCACCTCTCAGGAGTCCACAGTACTTTCAGCTTAACACAAAGTCTACAGTGGTTTCTCCAGTAGTGTTTAAACATTCTGGCAAATCCGAGGGTTTTGTTCAAGGGTTTGAATTCATAATCACAAACTCCACAGTTAAAGACTGTAACACACCCATGCAGATGACAAGTTTTAAGAAGCGTTTACCTTTTCATTGGAAATACTCCAGTTCATACTTACCTCAGCTGACTCTCCAGGATCTTCATGCTCTTGTTTTTCATTTTTTATCTCTTTGGAAGGAGTAAGGATCTTCAAGCTCGCTGGCAAGACGATGTTATCTGTGCCCAGAGCTTTTGCAGCATTAGCTTTCGCAATTTCCAGGAGTTCTCTCTTGTCTACAAGAGGAAAAAAAAAAGCGCATCATCGTCTTTTGTTTAAATCAACACATACCTACTCATACAAGCCTAAAAACTGCAGGTTTACTATCCCTACACCTATATAAGCACCAAGAACTTGGGAGATCTGGCTTCAGCTGAACTGCAAAGAATATCCTCTGAACTTTTTTTTTAAAATGCATTTTTATAACTACGCGGAGAGTTTCTTCTATCTTGCCATTATCAGTTATGCTTTCTAAAGCAAATAAACAGAGAGAATTTGCATGGTTAAAATAAATATAAATTGTATGGTTTGAGGTTCTCAAAGTTCTCAAAAAAAGTACCTTTTTCACTCAAATGGAGAGGTGACCTGCTCCGAGATCTTGTTCGCGACCTGCTTCTCCAGCTTCTGTAAGCCTCGGGATATATGGTTCGCCCAAATCCATAGTATCTTCGGCCTCTTGAACGTGATCTACTTCTTGAATAGGACCTTCTGTAATACGATCTTCCACGAGACCATGACCTGCTGCGTGACCTGTACCTTGGAGGAGAGCGGTGGTACCTCCTGTAGTGTCTGGCATGGTACCTTCCTCGGTACCTCATGTAGCCACGTGATCTCGAGCGGCTTCTGGAATACGAACGAGAGTATCTTCTGTACCTTCGGGAACCATTTCGTCTGGCTGATGACCTCGACCTTGATCTGGACCGGCTCCAACTCCTGGAGGAAGCTGAAGAGGAACTACTGGAACTGGACTGTGAACTGCAAGAGGATCTGCTAGATGACCTTGTTGATGACCTATCACAACTTCTCTTGGATCTCAAAGACGACTCTCTCTTCTTTGGCGAGCTGAGGGTTAAGTCATCCATGAAGTCTGTCATAGCATCAGTTTTTGTAACCACCATTTTCTCCGTGCAGGTACTTTCAGAAGCTGGTTCCGTTTTTATCTGTGTTCTGCAATACCCAGTCTCTGTTCCTGTTGTGGGTGGGGAAGGGGAAGTTAATAATTTATACAGCAACAACAAACATTATGACACACTAGCAAAAAGTTGAAGGGTAATTAAACACACCAACAATTCTCATCCAGTTTATCAGCATGTTTTACACATGACAATTTTAAGTTTAGTCATTTCCTCGCCTGTAGTCAGTCTTTTATATATGAAATAAAAGAGACTTCAGTTTAAACCATGAGTAATGCTGTGTGGAATTTTGAAAAGGTTTGTTTGTGAAGGCTTAAAGTTTAATACCCTTCGTTTGCTAAATAAACACACACCTTTGTGAAAAGGATACAAGTTAATACCTTTTTTCCCCCTCCTAACAGAATTGTCAAGGTATTTTATTTTCAATCTATTCTAAATGCAGCCTATTGCATCTACAATGCAAAATAACCATTTGCCTTCCAGATCAGTATGAACTGAATAGTTTTCTTCTGCAGTTCTATGGAGATTAAGTTTTACTGTTTTCCTCCAACAGGAGGGTAAAAAAAAAAAAAGTACCTTCAAGATACAAAGCAGCCACTTCCTTGGCTGTATCACATTAAAAAACTATCTGCACAAAATTCCACACATCCCAGCAGTGTATGTAGCAAGCTGCTATTAAAAACATTCTACATAACTAGTGAAAAATACAGCTAATGATTCACTGGATATGACTTGTAAAGGATGTAATACTTGTTAACATTATATATTAATAATTAAAATGGCTGACCCTCCCTAGTGGCAGCCATTTTATAGCTACAAAGGTTACTGTATTCTAGGGTGTAACTCTCTTGTCTCCATTACTTAAACCCCGAGTTACGTCACTACTTTACAGTTTAAGGACTCTTGCTTTGTCACAAAATTTCTATCGGGTGCTCACTGTAGACCAAACTTACCAAATAAATCTTAAAGCCTTACACCGATCAAGGGTATTAAGTTCTACACGAGTTTGTAAGCAGCATTCCCCTCGTTACCACTAAAGCTCAAGTTTCACTGCTTCACCTCAGAACAAGGGCCAAGGTCACCAGCATGGCACAGGGCACAGCTGAGACCAAACAACCGCTTAATTCCGATCCGAAACACCACCCCACCTCCCATCGCTAAGCTACCTACACATCAGCGCTTCCCACACCGCACGTACCGAGCACATCTCACCTCCTCTCACACAACTGCCCGGCACCGGGCAAACCGCGCAGAAAGCGCGCTCCCTCCGCCCGCGCGTTAGCGGGCTGAGCGCCCGGGGACGGGACTTCGCCTCAGAGGCTTTAGAGGCACTTACCGCTGGGAGCCGCCGGGCACCCCCGATGCTGGTTCCCGTGAGAGACCAACGCGCTTCTGTAATAAAGAAAAACCATGAGTAATGTCTGTCCTCCACCCCGCAACGGCGACCCCCCAACAAGCGCCGAGTAACGGCCTCTCCCCTCCCACCGCCCTCAAGAGCCGCTATTTGGGAGGACACCCCAACCCCCACCGGCGGCTCCGCAGAGCTGCCCCCGCGCTGCCCCGCCAACTCACCGCCTCCAGCCAGCCGGGCTTCCCCCGCACGGATCCTGCTCCAGCGGCGACGCCTGAGGAGACAGCCCCACCTCGTGAGTCACCCCCATAGCGACCGGCCAGGCTCCTTCCACCCAGAGAACAAGCCGCGATACAGCCCCGGCAGAACGCAGCCCTCACAACAGGAGCAGCCGCCGCCCGCTCCCGCCACTTAGTAGCGACTGGGAGAGGCCGAGAACCTT
The DNA here is from genome assembly GCA_008711295.1 of Anarhynchus alexandrinus. Classification (NCBI taxonomy): domain Eukaryota; kingdom Metazoa; phylum Chordata; class Aves; order Charadriiformes; family Charadriidae; genus Anarhynchus; species Anarhynchus alexandrinus. The sequence continues at coordinate 644,846 of VUYV01000331.1, read as the reverse complement.
CCAGAACTTCCCCCCTTACGTAACGGGGAATCAGCACGCATGCGCAGAGGGGGCCAGCGCCAAAAACCCCCCTCCCCNCGCGCGCCGGTGAGCCGCCGGGGCCGACGGTGGCCGCCCGCCCTCAGGTAAGCGGAGCGGCGGCCTGAGGCGTGAGCGCTCCCCGGAGGCGGCGGGACTGCTCGGCCGGCGCCTTCTCCCCCTCCCGGATGGCCGCAGCCCCGCCGGATGCCCTCGGCCTGAGGCGTGGGAGGGCGGCGGGGCCCCCCATCCGTGAGGGCCGGGGGCGGTGAGCGGCGGTGTGTTCGCCTCAGCTGTGGTGCCGGCGCCTCGCCAGCGTTGCCCCGGGTGTAGGGCGGGGCGGGCGGGCTCTGTCAGCCGCTCTGCTCGGTCCTCCCTCGGGAAGGGGCCCTGCCTGTGGGATTTTCAGGGAGCCTGTAGCGGTTTTTAACCTGCCTGGCGCGATGCGCGTTGCTGCGTGCCAGCCCTTGGTGCGTGGTGGGTTTCCTGTTGGAAAGAAACGTCCCTTTTTCTTCTCTACGTCTTCAGAGAGCTGAAAAATGTCAGGTTTTCTTGAGAGCTTGAGGTGCTCGGAGTGTGTTGACTGGGGAGAGAAACGCAACACGATCGCTTCTGTTGCTGCCGGAGTGCTGGTACGTACAGCTTCTCTTGCGCTGCTTTTGGGCTTTTTAGGTGTCGTTGGCTGTCCGTGAGCTAAAAATTATTAGCCGTTTGGAAGTAAAAGGAAGAACAGGGATATGTTTTTCTTGTATGTAGCAGCAGAGTTAACAACAAAATCTGTTGTGGCTGCTTGCAGCCACATGTTACTTTGGTTTCGCAGCTTCTGCCCATGTAGTAACTATTGGTAAATCTCTGGCTTTGCATTTAACCGTGTTCCTAAGTTGGTAGCAAAACTAGTTATGCTATCAGTTGACTCGGTTGGAGACTGTAAGAATGATTTTGTGTATTAACGGGGGGTTTTTTTGAGCAATCTTATTAAAAGGCTTCTGTCCGTATTTTAAGCTATTGTGCTCTTTCTTCTCTTTTAATAGTTTTTTACTGGTTGGTGGATAATCATAGATGCAGCTGTAAAATACCCTAAAGTGGAAGATTTCAACCATTCATACCATGCATGTGGGGTTATAGCCACTATTGCATTTCTAATGTAAGTGTAATTTCTTGATCACAGCTACGTATTCCTAGAAGTTATATTAATAAAATAATTCATAGTCTTTAAATGAAAAGATAACTAAAAATAACGAGTCAAGTTACTATCTGAGTATCTCTAATACCTTTCTTATATTTGTTGATATTTATAGTAAGGAACCATTTTTTTAAAAAATAGGTGTTATACAGGTCTGTCTTATTAGTCTTTGGAGAAATGCTTTTTAAGTTTTAGTCTTGTCCACCTTTTAAAAAAAATACCAAGAAATGCAAGATCCTCCTTTTTATGTAGGTTTCTGAGAAGTCTCCCCTCTTGTTTTGTTAAACACTTACCTCTTGCTTTGCCGATGTTTACCCAGTTTTATCCTGTTTTGCTGGTACAGGATCAATGCGGTGTCGAACGGACAAGTGCGGGGTGACAGTTACAGCGAGGGCTGTCTGGGCCAAACAGGTACGGTGGTGTAGGCTGTTGTACAGCCATAGATCTGGGAAGCCGTTAAGGCTTGGAAGAGTTGTAGGAACTGTACCAGTGTGCCCAGTGTGCACCTGTGCGTAGCGCTGGTGTGTGACAGAAGGTGCTCTGAAACAAAAGCTGAAGGTCACAAGTGTCTGTACCCAGACACAAAACATCCCTACGTCTTTTCAAGGTGCTCGGATCTGGCTGTTCATCGGGTTTATGATGGCTTTTGGATCTCTGATTGCTTCCATGTGGATCCTTTTTGGAGGCTACGTTGTTAAAGGTAAGATACAGCATGGAATGTGACCTGATCCGTTTTGGAAAGTTTAAAGTATTTTAAATGACTATTGAATTTTAGAACTTACTTTTGCATAGTTTCTAGGCAGGACCAGTTTTAATATTTTGGTTCCCTATGCATGACTGTTCCGTACTGTCTACTGTTCTTGGGGTGGATTTTATCTACTTAGAAGTCACAAACTTCCAGGTAGCCTCACTAGAAACACGGGTCCTGGTCACCTGGGAACTGTACTGATATAATTAAACGGCTGCAGTTATATGGCAATAATTCCCTGGGTGAACACTTATTCCCAGAATAAAAATTACTAGTTTTGTGCAAATTGCTCTTAAAGCTTATATGCTAAATTAGCAAAAGGGAAAAAATTAATTCAAATTGCCTATTTAAATTCATACATTAACGTGTACCATGGTAACGTTTTGTGAAGGCAAGTCTTGAGAAAGACATGAAAAGTGCAGTGAATTAGTCTTTGTTTTTCGAAAGGAAGTAAGGTCGTTTAAGTAAATGTAAAGCTACTACACGTACCTGGAGCTGAAGTGAATTTCACACCAGTTCAGGCCACGTTGGTGGTTTTGGTTAATTAACATTCCCATCAGCCTTGGCCTTACTCAATTCACAGGGGAATTTCAGGGAAACTGAGGCGCGTTAGGTGCATCGTAGCACCACTAACGTGCACTCCCATTTTGTGTACTGTCATTATATATGAATACATAGTTATATGTACTTACGCACACATGCATTCCAAACAGGATGAGCAATGCCCTGTGATAATTACACTTTATGAGCATTGCATTTGAGATGCACATTTTTGGTTTGAGAACAGGAGAGGCTTCTTTTATTTGGAAAGCTAAATGATTGGTGAGGGGCGCAGAAGCCCTTGAATTGAACTTTCAGTGGGGTGAGGCTTAGGCTGGTCTTCTGCATCACACCACGGAGCAACAGAGAGTGGAGGGGACTGTCCTCTTAGAGCATGAAAGGAATCTGTGAGCTGTGTAGGGCGGTCTTAATTCCATGTGAGAACAATCTGGCTGGGGCAGATTTGTAACGCAGTCACGCTGGCACCAAGTTTTTTGTTGCTTCAGCTCTGTACTTTGTTGGGGATCCTACGTTGTAACAGACCTCTCTGCCAAACGCAGCTCCTTACAGCTGCTTTGCAGTGTGTTTCCTCCGCGTGTTCGTTAGGAAGAGAGACTGGTTATCCTTGCTAATGTAGTGCAGCTTCGTGTTTCTGAAACGTCAGAGATAGGATATTCTTGAAAATTACTTCTCAAAAATTTATGGAGTTTCTTTCTTTTGTTAGAAAAACCTGTCGTGTACCCAGGAATAGCTGTGTTTTTCCAGAATGCATTCATCTTTTTTGGGTAAGACTATCCTCCTTTGTTCATTCCTTATATAATTGTTTTATAATGATTAAAACTGGAAGTTGCTGTAATCTGTTTTTTCTTAAGCCCTGTTTTGTGACTAGACACGGGGGAATAAACTGCAGGGAAAGGCAGTAGATCTTGGGATCTGTCTGCATAGGTTTGGTTGCAGGGCCAGGAATTGGATTTACAGCTTGCTCCCTGAAATCATGTATTTACTATACTCGGCATTTGATTTGCTCTGTTATGTATTCGTGTCCCTTTATTCTGTTTTAAACAGAGGACTGGTCTTCAAATTTGGTCGCACGGAAGATTTGTGGCAATGAACGCGCCTGCAGAAGTGCATTGCCCCTGCTGGTTTTTTAACTGCACACTCCCAAAATTTTGTAAAACCGTTTTGTAAACAGTGACCTTCAATTGTGTCTAAAGATAAAACAAGGAAAACTTCACAATCATAGCACTAAAAATTCTGGTTCTGTTCTGTTTAATTTTTTTACTCTGGTATGTTGATTTAAATGTTGTCATGTTTTTGACAAATGTAAAATTGCTGCAAGTAACAATGGAAGTCACTTTTATGATACAATGTTTGCTACAAGTATAGTGGAAAATGGATGTATTTAACCAGCTGTTACAATGGTATTTACAATCCAAGACTTACTAAAAATGCTTTAAACCAACTTTTTAACATATATTTATTAAATATTTCCTATATCTGGACAATATAACCATTTCTTCAATTTCAAAACTCACTGGTGTGTGGCTTTTCTTCCATAACATAGAACAATGCTGCTTTGGGATTTTTTTTCCACCTCTCTGAATATTTAATTTATCCTATAGTGATAATCGATGACAACTTCCTGTTGCTGCGGATGACATTGTAGAGGCACAATTACAAATTGCATAGTGGCTTTAGAGGGAAGCAGCTCACCCACAAAACTCACTGTAAACTATTTTCTAACTGCTGTAAAACAACAGAAGAGCACTCTTCAGATCAGCGTTCTGTCTCCAGGAAGAGCACTCCTCATGAGGACAGTCACTACCAGGGAGAATTTTGATCCTGTAGCACGCTCACTTGAACGGTGAGATAGCTCTTCCCGTGTCTGCCCCTTCCTATACATTCACCTAGGCTAGTTGCTCAAAAAAATCAATGATAAAAGACACATGGGGAAAAGGGAGGGAATCATAGAACCATAGAATGGTTGGAGTTGGAAGGGACCTTAAAGACCATCCAGTTCCACCCCCTGCCCTGGGCAGGGACACCTCCCACCAGCCCAGGTTGCTCCAAGCCCCATCCAACCTGGCCTTGAACACCTCCAGGGATGGGGCAGCCACAGCTTCTCTGGGCAACCTGCGCCAGGGGCTCACCGCCCTCGCAGGGAAAAATGTCTTCTTAATACCTAATCTATATCTACCTTATTCCAGTTTGAAGCCATTCCCCCTCATTCTATCAGGAATAAAATAAAGAATAAAATACTGTTCCTTAAAAGCACTCCTGCTGGAAAACAGCAGAAGCCGTTTGCGTTGCAGAAGTTATGTTTGGTTGGTTGCTGGAAAGTTAAGAAATTGAAGAGCAGAAGTTGAGCCTGGGTTATGCAATAACACAGGCAGTACATGTGCGTCCAGGCTGAATGTCACCATCAGCGGGTGGGAAACTCGGCAGATGACTGCCTATTTTGCGACTTGGGAAGAAGAAAATCTGGCCTTTCCTCCGCAAGTAATTTTTCATTACTTGAAGTCTGTCTCACGCTTCTTTAACTGCAGCGATCGACTTTGCTTCATCCCTCGTGGATGAATGGAGGTCGGCGTGCGGCACTGCAGGGAGCATCAAAGGCCTCGGGCTTTGTCTTCAACATTAACGTTTTTCCTCATTACTTCATTTTTAAGCAAGTGTGCTGAATAAATAAAACCGATCAGATTTTGACTTCTTTATTATGTAAGCATTTTTGAAAGAGGTTTTTCTACATCAACTATTTTGAAACAAACAAGAAACGCTGTGGATCACAATCCATTTAAAAACAAGGGTTCGTTTGTGCAGAATCCTCTGCCCCAAAGCTTGTCTCAGAGTAGAACAGCTCAACATCAGACACCGCGCAGACAGGCTGGTCTGAGGTTTGCTGCCAAATAAATATGAGAAATACCAGTGATTTCGGGAGCACCATCCACCAACGGAACAATTTAACTTCTTGCCATTTGAACTCGCGAACAGCTAGCCTGAGCCAAGTAATTACAGCTTTTGCTTCAAGCAGTCAGGTAACTCAAAGGGTTGCGTCTGGCGGGATGCAGAGTTCTGGCCCCGATCCAGCTCACTCATCAAATCCTTGCTTAACAAGGCCTTCAACAGAATTAATTTAGCTTAAAAACAAGTACTTTAATGCTTCGCTAGATAAGAATGAGTATGTACTCCTTGAAAAATTGTACTTTAAAATATAGATTTAGGCTTTTAAACTTGGGAGCTAAAAATAAAAGTTTCCAAGCGCTTTGATTGATAAGCCACTGCAGCAATAAATGCAGCCAACGTTTTTGTACAAATCCTACAAAAAAATATGTAAGGGAAGACCATCAGAGCAGAAAAAAGCTGAATGCATTGTAAGTTTGCATCTGTAAATTTACACCCTGTGTCTTTCACAAATAACTAGAACAGTTCATTACTAATTCTTTGTGTGTGCATTGGGATGGCTTTTTTGGAGCCTGAGAATTGACCCTTGTAAGTGCTCTTTCAGCCCCTCACAGCTGTTCGTTTTCCCTAATGGCAAATAGGAAAAGCTTATCTCGGTCAAATCTGTCATCTGGGATCCTCCATTCAAAATCCAACAGCCAAATGGGGAAACTGCAAAGACAAACATTCTTGTATCAGAACATTTTATGCATCAAATCGTCATACAAAAAAAGCCAATGAAAAACCTTATTAGAAGCTTATTTCCATTCATTTCTTTTTTCTGTAATTCAGATACAGCATCACAGTCAGCACCTAAAGGTGCCCAAGGCCCATGTTTGTGCATCAGACTGCACAACCACAGAAAGCACTTTTCATTCCACTCGCTGGCCTCTAAAAATCCCTCTCTCCGATGCTGCCCAAGTCCCTGCAGGAGGCCAGTGCTGTCAAGCCCCGCGGATGTCTGAGCACCGAAGGCTACGTGTTACAACCAACATCATTTTGGGTTTAGCCCTGTGCCCACCCACGGCGCTGACGCTCCCAGCTGAAGGCTACACGCATTTGTAAAGTTCAGGCTCCGAATCAACTGTGGCAACAGCTCCTGCATTTCAAACAGGGCATCTAAAACATACCGTCAAATGGAATTATCCTCTTTTTTTTTTTTTTTTT
>VUYV01000331.1:624907-638197 GCA_008711295.1 Anarhynchus alexandrinus | reverse complement strand
TTTTTTTTTTTTTTTTTTAAATTCAAATACCTACAGTTCTTCATCAAGGTCAACAAGGTGCTATATATACCCCCCCACAGTTAATTTTACATTGAAACTTACCTCCCAATAAAACTGGTCTTCAAAGTACTTTGATACAGGGATGGTCTTAAACGGTTTGAGGTTTAAGATTAAACCTATTTGTAAAAAACACATATATCCAATATAAATATATACATCAGGGAAAGGGGAAGATTGTGTGTAACTGGAGGTTTCTTAGTGACACGCACCCAAATGCAACATAGATCTAAATACAAATTCAGAACTAAATGCTTCAGCAGAGCCCCTTGACTCAAGCTGACCTTAAACACAAAGAGAGAAGCTTGCCAGGATCAAGGCTTGTGTTATTAAAAATTAATTACTCTAGGTAAACCCCATTAAACAGCCTGCCAGATTCTAAAAATACATCCAAAATTATTAACTTCTTGCATGGAGAATGCCTGTGTATTTAAAGCCATCTGGCTTATCAGCACTGTTAGCTTGGGATTTCAGATGGAAATATCTGGATTTTTAAACAATTTGTTTAACACTGAATGTTTGATTATTTCAGCTGAATGTTTTTTAAAAACCTGCTTGATTAGCTCGATTTCTTAATTACACTTAAGGTAATGCAAAGGTTTCAGATCAATTAAAGCACACAAAAAATCATTCTGGAGTGTATTTCACAGCAATTTTCATCTGCCGTTTCTCTTTTATTCAAGACAGAATTAACAGCTATAGAAAACCAGCAGCTGCCACAAACCAGAATGTCACATGGGAAGCACCCGAGCCCTGATGATCCCAAACCACCAGCGATCAAAGGCGCAGCGCTTGCCTGACGCAAGCCAGCTACTGACGTCAGTGAAACTTTGCAGATTCATACCAACTGGCCTAAAAAGGGCCAAGCTCTAGACAGCACTTTTCTGTCTCTAAGACAATACCCAAATGTAAAAATGTTTTCATCCTCACCCATCTCCTGTCTGAAATTTGAAGGCAGCTGTTAAGCCTCTGTTAAAATAAACTTCACCAATGAAAGAATGGTGCTACCAGGTTATTTATGTTGAATTCATCTCTTCTTCAAAAGACCGGCTTTGAAGTGTCCCTGGCATTCGTGTTTCCCATGACTTCTACAAATAATTTACCCACAGAAACACACTTCAGAGCCCCAGTTAAACTGGCCTCTTTCTGCAAAGCGCTGCACTGACATGAGAGCGGGTGCAGGAAGATGACATACCCCATGCCCCAAGGAAATGAGGAAGATATTACTGAAACATGTTTTTCAATACTGACCTGTAATAAAACCTGTTATCAAGGCAACGCTGATGGTCACGCAGACGGCACCAACGTGAAACATGACCAAATAACCCAGTCTGAAAAGCAAAACAAGTGTTTCACCTTTTACAGTTGCTGAATTTAGCATTAAGGCTGTGAATGAATCTATCTAAATGCTGTTTTACATCAAAACCTCTCATAAAAATTCTGTTATTCTCAAATCTCTCTGCAACCGCAGTTAGATGTTTTAAGAAATCCTATCAGAAGTCTAACACAGACTTCAGAGGATGTATTTTGCCTTTAGAAACCATCATTGTGGGACTAAAATTTCATTGTTTCAGTAAGAACATAAGGAGAACCGCAAAGCCCTTGTGCTGCACTGTGATTCATTCCTGCATAAACTGAGAAAATCAGAGAACTTGTATGACAGGACGCAAGTTTGACTTGCACAAACGAGATGCCAGTGCCAGATCAAAACAACCAATGGAGAATATCCTTAACTGAGCCCTTCAGATTTTGCAAGGTATCTTCCCGAGTATATTTTCCAGTTCAGTGTCCAGAGTGGCTTTAGTCCAAACTGGCATTCTTGTCCCGGACTCAGAGTTAAAGCCTCATTCGAAGAGAAATGCCGCTTTCTGCCCCCCCAGTATTAGCATACAAAGCTCCCCAAAACACATCACGAAAACCAAACTGAGTCTTGGAAGGATGCACATCCCCAGCCTTCATCTCCTGTGTCTGCTGTGTTCAATATCAACTAAAAAGGGAGACAGAAAACAGGACCAAAAGCTAATACTGAAGTTTTGATCCAAAGTCTGCTCAACTCTGAAAGTCTTTTTTACTGACTTTTTTTGACTTCGGAGATTATCTTAGGTTATCTGGTATAGAATGATTTACCTGTGATGACGTTCAGGCATTCTGTATGTATGAGAACTCTTCTCAAGGCACACTACAATAATGATTAGCTAAGCTTATTACTTAATAGCAAAAATTTATATACCTTGGTAAATTAGTCCAGTTTTTTATTGCGAAGAGAATGACCTGGGCAAGAGCTCCAAGCACAGCAGGGAAGCCAAAAGTGAAATGAACTCCAGAGGAATCATGAATCTTGAGAGCGGGATTCAAGCATCTCTGGGAAGAAGAAAAGGTTTAACTGATACACAGAAACACAAGTTGATAACAGCATATTGTCTGTCGCAGACCTAGAAAATAAACTTTGGTCTTGCAAGTTGCAATCCTGCACTCCACTCAAAAGACTTCAGGTTTCCTAGCTTTAATCTCTTTGAAAGAGAGGTTTCCCTTGAGGTATCCTACTTGGAGAAGAAGTTTATATATAGCTTATACAAAAACAATTTCAGGATTTGAGTACTACCTGTAAACAGTAAGATCCTAATATGGTTATCACACTGGCAAGCAGACCCAAAATCATCGCAATCCAGGGATACTCAATGCTGTGTGCTGCATAACCAACAGTGACCCCACCAGCTAGTACTGCACTGTGGATATGAGTCTGTAAAATAGAACAGCAAAAACATGGGAGTGAGAATTCAGTCATCACTTATTTTATAGCAGCCCAATATCACAGATTCTTATTCTCATGCAAGTGCGATCTCTTTAGGGTGAATTTGGGCCTCTGTATACTGTAAAGTACAATCTGAGAACATAATTTCTAAGTTAGAGCTTCAGCTTGGGAGGCTAATAATGACTGTAAGGTTGAAAACCTGGGCTTGTTTTTACTTAATAGCTATTACACTTTCAGTGTATTACTGAGAGTAACAGAAAAATATCTTATACACAGTGATTTTCTCTCATGTCTTACCATTCTGAATTTTCCATCCTTTGTGGTCAGAACAGACAAGACGAAGGCGGTTACAGCACTCACTGCAAGGGCAAAGTAGGTGTTGTAGATGATTGCTTTCTTCTTGTTGGCCACCGCGAGTACAGAATTGAAGCTTGGCCAGAACACCCAGAGAAAGAGAGTGCCTTGGAGACAAAGATAAGCAACAATCATTACCTGCTCTAAAACACAGCGAATCCATCACCAGCTGTCTCTGGAGGGCTCCAGCCCACACTTTCCATTTGCTGCAATTCCCAAATTGTAAACAAAGGATAACAATTCACAATGCAGACAGGCCTGAGAGTTACCTGCTGTACCAACACCTTCCCAGAAACATATTGCTGTAACGTCAAACACACAGCCAAAGCACAGCCCTGCTGGCATCTGGCTGCTCCTTCGCAGAGCTGAAGGTAGGATGCCCTTTTCAAGAACACCTTTGTGGGAAAGTAACGGAAGACTGGTGAGGAGGATTGTAAACACACTCAAGTGACTCACACCTGGGGTGCTGGACAACACATATATCACACTAATTGTTGTTCAGCCTTGTGTGCTCCCAAGTAGAACATCTGCCCTGAGATAACATAAGTGTGGGATGGACCCAGGGACACCTTATCTAGCATACATGAGATCACTGCCTTGTTGTTGAAGAAGATCAAAGCACAGTGGAAAACTACGCCCGTTTGAACCCTTGAAAAGCAGGCGAGAACAAGTCGGCGCTCACACGCTCCTGCTAACAAGGACTTTCTCCTGCTCTGCCGTGCCTGCATGCTCTGATCGTGTTCCTCTGCCCGGGTGTTGCTTCAGAGATTCCCCGATTCATGAGGTATTGAGATTAAATTTGTTCTTTGTCTTTCAGGTGTGGCTTTGTGGTTGTTCCTGCATCCTGCCCGAGTCAGCTCACACAACCTTTAACATCAGCTTTGTCCTATATATCATCCCCTTAAATGCAGATTCAGATACAAGTGGGAAGAATTCCTCTGTTGATTTCCAAACGATCAGCACCCTGGCTGTTCTGCGCAGGCACCAGGGGCTTGCTCCTTGGCCAAAATTTCTGTTCCTTTTCATGGAACTGTGGAATAACTGTTCAAAACCAGCTGCAAGACAGATGAAAGCAAGCCAAGGAGGAAGAGAAAACAGCTCACATGGTACAAATCACCACAAAGAAACCCAAAGTGCACTTTGGAATGTCTTTTACCCTGACTGCCCGTATGACTGGTCGTCTTGCCTCCTGGCAGGGTTTGAAGAGAAAAAGAGGATGAACTGGATCATAAGAACAGAATCCTCTCTACTTCTACTATGATTACTCCAGAGGAGGGCTAAAGATCAATAGCTTGAGCTGAGGTGATCATGTTTCACCAACTCAGCTATACGCAGCTTAACTTTCTTGTTACTTGTAAAAGAGTTATCTACCGAATAGCTACTCCCTACTATATGGGTCCAAAAGAACAACTTACTTTCTTCCTGCAAGATCGCTGCACAGTGTCACACTTTCGTGACCACATAGGCTTCGCTAACAAAAGGAATGAAAACAGGTTCTTCTGCTTCTATGACCTGGGCCCTAATTGTCAGCATTTAGGAATCTCAGCCTCTATAAAACAAGTTCACTGCTTGGCAGGATACATCCTTTCGTATGGGCATATGGATACACACGCAGAGATCAAATTCCAGCCAGCAGAGGGAAGTAGGTGGCCTCACACTAAGCCAAGTTGGACCACACATTGCAATCTGCCTTTGCTCCCGGAGCTGTGCGTAGCTCTAAGTGCTCAGATGACAACACAAACAAGCAACAGGTTATTTTGCCTTGTCCAGTCATTATTTTTTGCTGCCCATTCCACTTCCATAGCTAATGTTCCGTTCTCTGTGCCACAGAGCTACCAGAGCCTTGTGCAATTCACCTGACAATAAAATTTGAAGTGTTCTTGTTGAAGTCAATTAAGAAGCGACACAGGCATTGTCACTATAAAGGACAATGGTTAAATCCAGCTTCTAGCAGCCCTGGCAGCTACTGCTTTTGTACAAGCTTATCTTGGCTCCTTGAAATCCAATTTCCATTGCTAATTTTCACCCTTTCAGTGCACCAAGGCAGTGATAGCCGTGCCTCTCAGGCAGGAGAGGCCATCGTGGCAATTCAAAACCCATGGCAGCAGTGAGGACTGGTGGAATGATCTGTAAAATGACAATCTTATTGCCATTGATTAGACAGTCAGTCATTACAAAAAAAAATTAAAATTCTACTAATGCCACTGAAACATTCTTATGAGTATCTGCTCAGCTATGGAAATAAAACAGTCACAACCTGAGTCCTGAAGACCTCAGCACCCTTCACACAGTCCTCACAAGCAGGATGCAAAAAGGAACTGAGGAATTTACCTGCTCAGTTGCTCCTTTCTACCCACATTACCTCAGCAATTATTCAAGACATGGCAATATAATTACTCCAAATAGCAAGCACTTGGTTGTAGCAAGCTGCACTAAACTTATAATGAAGGCTTAACAGTGTCTTGATGAGTTAGAATAAAATACCGATCTCCTCAAATTCTCCATCAAAACAAGAACTCCAGGGACTCAAAAGAGCAGCGTTTAAATTTCTCCTTCCCTCAACTGGGCGAAGACTGACCGAGAGTTAGACTCTGTGCGCCTTTGCAGAAAGATCTTAGTTCAGCTGGTGGCAGTTACAGAACAGAAGTCATGACAATAAAGAAACCAAATTGCTTCTTTAAGAAAAAAAAATTGGAACTGCCATATATTCAGCCTGTCATCATTCAGATCCTTTCTCCTGTGCCTGTCTATCATATTCCCCACCCTTCATCAGGCTTTTATCTTTTCATTTACACCACTAGGCAGGAACTGCCTTTTTATATCTATGTACAGCACCTTGCAAAACAAAACCGAGCCTTGGCCCCAGCTGGGAACTGTAAGCACTACTGAAATACAAGCGATGACCTCAACTTTGGTGCATAGGTCCCTTACCAATATGCCTATAGGAGCCCAAAGGGGACAGCTTAGCTGGGAGAGGGAACGGTTAACTTGGCATAGCCTTTATGCTGAGACTGACAAAAGCAAACTAAGCCACAGCCGTTGCAGGAGTGGCTTATATGCCTGGTAGGAAACATGCTGAGACTCACCAACTCATTGTCAGAAACCACGAACCACAGCAGCAGCAGTTTTCTTTGCTTGGCTGCATTCAGACCTGCACCTTGGATGCAAAAGCTTCAGCGTGCTGTGGCCAGCCCCCAAAAACATTCCTTATGTTCTCACTGCAATCTCTTCTTCCAACTGAGTCGTTAAAGCAAATGCCTTACCCAACATTGACAATAAATCCGACTTGGGGGTACTCGCATTCTTCTCAGACCTTGGTGGTGGCTCAGAGAAGCATGAGGAGACTGCCAGACCAAAGTAGGCTCCAAACAGATGAACGTGCATCATGCTGATATCGTCTGGAACCTGCATCAATAGAATAACCAAATTCGGGGTTTATTTCATCCCACAGGAAGCCTTTGGTGCAGTTCCTGATACAGTTGCTCATGTGACCTCCCTATAAGCAATTTATTTTCACAGTCCCTCAGTTTATGCATGAGTTATTAATACAAGAATAACTTATCTGAGTTCAACATAGCTCAGAAACACACAATTCATATACAGAGGGTGTGGGGTATGTTTACATTGTACATTAAATGCAGGTCTGACTCTGCTGTGCAGACTGGATTGGTATACCGTTCACACTGGGAATCTTCCAGACTGAACTGACACAGGGAGGCGGTTAAGTTTAAAGGCAATTAGTGCCTTAGGCTAGGTCGAGGCTTTCATTCATGTGTTGGGGATGGTCAGGGCATGGGCAAGGCCAAATGCACTACATCCCAATCCATCAGATCAGCTCGCCCTTTAAGGCCAAGAATATAGATACAACCAATTATATAGCGTATGCAGGGCTTGGAGTTCAATGGCCTTAAGTATAGTCCTAAAGTCAGACTTCATTTCTTAATGAAAACATAGCCACAATCTAACTGAGATGAGAGAAAACACACTGATGTTCCTGTCAGCAGAGCACTAACAAACCACCCGATGGCAATATTCCAAAGTCCCAGTGAAGTTTTCCCCACTGTGCCTGGAAATCATACTACAATACCTCCAGGAATATCTTGTTGATCCATCTGCTCACATGGAAAACTATTATCTCCACCACTGTCATCAGAATCAATTGCACAGGATTAGTCTTCCCAAGAACAGCTCCAGTGGAGATGACCACAGCAGTCATACTCACAGCAGCCTTTGTTATTCTGCAATAAAAGAAAGAAAGAAAAAAAAAATCTGTATCAGGACCACACCAGGGCCAATAAAGAAAGAATGACAGACAGTAGAATGTACTTAAAAACCCAAAGCCTTCTAAAATGTTTGTGAATATGACTGTGCTAATTTGCAACTAGGCCCATATAACCAGGCATTATCCTCCACAAAGAACAATTGGCAGTTCTAGATTATTCCAATTTTAACATGATCTAATTACCTTTTCAGACCATCTTCGTTTGCCCTTTGAAGAAGGAAAGCTAATAAACCTTCTATTAGCACGGAGCATTGGACACCAAGTACAATGATCAGGAGGTTGAATCCAGTGCTGCTAAACCCATATCTTTTCAGAAATGTCAGGAAAAAGCCAAATCCAAAAATTACCATGTGGTTGACATCTTGAAAAGCTGCATGACAGAAAAGACCAAGAAAGCAGTGAAGTTATTAATGCAGACTGGATTTCTGGTTAAAAAATAAATTAAAAAAATCTCAATTAAGTAAGAAGACTTCAGATAAAAATTCGGGTGCCGTTACTATTTAGTACTTGTAAAGAATTCCAGAGCTTGCTGTCTAATCCATAAGTAATCAGAAAAACAATACCCTTGACCCTGAATTTAATTTTACAAAGTGATCAGAATGGATGCCATAGGATGGGGGTTGAGGGGTCAAAAAGCAGGACAGAAATGAAGTATGTTTAGCAATTAAATTTGGACATTCATTTTTCCTAAGGTGAATTTAAAGAGCTCAAGTTGGACGTTTCAGGAAGAGTTACTGTGAATTAGTGCTGATTCATTCCTTAAGGGCATTAGGGAAGAAATGAGTTACAAAGAAACTTGTACGAGGTCCCCATCTGAGTAGAAGGAACAGGAACAGAAATAGCAGTAGAAGGAGCTTAACATGGTCACCAGCACCATTTCATAAAAGGTAGAGGCTGTCCAAGACGTAAGCTCTTGGATCTGTAGACCTGGAAGCATCCCCCAGGACATGCTAATAGTCATATTCTTGTATGGCTGTGCTGGTCTCTACATACAGCAAAATATCAAACTGCTAGTAAGCAGACCTCATTTTTTGAGCTATAAAACAGGGAGAGTAACACAAGAACGTCATGAGGATTAATCAGATCATATTTGCACAACTCTGTAAATATGTTACACACTATGGCCATAGCATAATCTGCTAAAACATTCCTTTGATCAATGCACAAGATACATCTCCAGAATATATTTGAACCCTTAATTCCACTGTATTAACTTACTTACATCAAGCATTCAAATGGAAAATACTGCCATCCTGAATTCTTATTTTTTAGCACAACACCTTTGCATGCCAAGACCTCACAGAGTTATGCACTTCACCCAGCACAGTGCCTGCCCTCAGAAGTTGGTTATGTTCACAGGAGTCAAGATTACCACAAACAGGCAGCAGAGAACAGACCGGCAATAAAAATTGGTATCACTTCTGTCTTCTTTCACGGTCTTTGTTTTGATATAAATAAATAGACACCATGCATGGCAAAGCAGGGTACTTAAAGGAAGTAAAACATCCTACTTCTTACTAACAAATACACAAAATTGGTGAATCCCATCTCTGCTGCACTGCAAAACAAAAGCCCACATTAACCCTTCCTTTCACAGCAAGGCTGCCAGTCTTACCCGGGTAGGAGATGCTTGATCTGGGTGCACCATCACCTGAGAACAAAAAGTAAAAGAGGACGATGAAAACAGCTTCCAGAAAAAGGATGAGCCATGGCACGTTGTTTCGGAAGTTGCGGTAATTAGAAGACATTGTGCATTAGACTACATTAAGCACAAACACATTAATTTTTTCTATAAAAATGTTCCAGTAACCTCAAACCAATCGAAAAGGAGGTGTGGGGGGGCAGGAATAAAAACTCAGAGAGATAAAAAGCCCAAGACACGTCAGCAAGGAACAGTTCCTTATCTGTGGCATGTCAGGAGCCCAAACTTGCCACAACTGACATAGACTGAACTCAAAAAGTACTCATGAAAGCAGACATATCAAGCTGTCAATACTGTAATGCTCCAGGATACCGTTCATACTTCAGCTGCTGTTGAGCCTTGCAGATCAGCTAAATGGCAAGTAAAGAACACGGACTCATAAGAATAGGATGTTGAAGTTTATGTGAAACCATTATGGATTTACATTGCTCGTATCCATCCTAGACCCAAGTCCCTTCTTGTAAAGGTTGGGAAGGTCCTGTTGGGATTCTCACCGTGATTCTGGGGTTGGTTAGGCTGTAGCTAAACACCCATGTCCCATGACAAACCTCCGCATCCATAATGAATCCAACCCAACACCAGAGAATCAGGATTCTCTGGACACGCAGCAGTGATGCAGCATTTCCTATGCTACTTGTGAAATCAGTCTGTTGTTGTTATGGTTTGAGAAACCCATAACAATTTATTGTCATTTAGACAATCATTCTATCACCCAATGAGCCCTCCCCACCCAGGAAAAGGAATTGGGAAAAAACAAGGAATCCCAGGAGTTGAAGTATAAACAGATTTAATAAAGTAAGATTAGATAATTAACATTAATAGCACTAAAGAACCAATATCGATCCTGATACCAATACAGAATATGCAAAAATTATACTCAGCCCATTCTCTCCCTAGGAAGCTGTGCACTCCCAGCAGCAGACAGTAAATGTGGGACACTGCCAGCGCTGTGGCTTCGGGAGGAAGGGAAGGGCTCAGGGCTCCAGCACTGGGGTGAGAAGTTCTTAGGATGGCAGCGAGAGCACTTTGCAGCAAACATTCCAATTTACATTGAATATGACGTTTATGGTATGAAATAATCCTGTTGGCCAGCTTGGGTCAAGTGCCTGCATCTTGCTCCTCCTCATCCCTCCACCTGGCAACCTCGAAGACATGGAGACCTTGAAACCCACACACCATAGCTGGCTATATAGTAAATATTTTCACAAATGCAGACACTACAGTCTTCTAAAAGTGCAGTCTTCCCTAGTATTGGAAGAGAAATTAGTCCTGTGTTGCTCAAACCAGGACAATTGTTTATAGCATGGCTATGGAAACAGCTACAGTGACCACTCTAGAAGACCACGGTAATCCCCAGGCCGGGAAGCTGCAGGCAGACAGCACTGTTCAGAGTGCTGAGGCTCTTCGTTGAGAACCAAACCACAGACCTACACCCTCCTGATCCTTTCTTTAATTCAGACCCAACCTTCATCCAGAAGCATATCAACTTCTATTACCACATTGTGGCTACAAAGCACCTTATGGGTTCAGAGCCTTTTGGTAAGGTACAGGCTTTTTTTATTTGTTGTTGTTACTGTTTTTCTAAAGCAGGAATCATGAGAGTGAGCATGTGGGGCACACCAGCAGGGATGTATGGTGGAAGCTATGTTCAGTATATCTCTATGCACAGACATCATAACTTTTTAGATAAGGTTATATGGTTGTTGAGGCCAATTTATGAAACCATAATACGAACATTACCATCTTCTCAGTATTCACTGTACTTTTGGTAAACTGAACCCTTCTTTGTTCAGGTAGTCCAGGAGGTGAGTACTGTACTTATGCCTCAGACTTTCTACTTTGAAGCCATTTCAAACAGCGCTGTGCTGGCACCCTACGCTGGGGTTTGAGATAGTAACAATGCATACAAATGGGTAGAAAGCCACCTACTGGTGACAGAAATATATATCAGACAAACACTTATGCAGAAAAATTCCAGTTCACTTATATTTTAGGACACTGCTCCTGCAAACCCAGGCTATATGGCACAATAGTAGTTTTCAAGCCATCTGCGAAAGGTTTGCATTTGTGGTGATAACTTGCACCTTCCTCACACGCAGTATCAAATTGCTTTACCAGCTTTTACTTCCAGCTAATAAAACCGTAAGTATCCTTACCCCCTTTTCAGAAACTCTTAAACAACATTCAAAAGACTTTCCCAGACGTGCAGAGCGCTGCCCTGACTTCAGAAAGATCTACATTCATCTCCTTCTCATGGGAATTCTGTGATCATGTGGGTAATTCAGCCAGAACCAGAACGCCTGGTGAACTTCCTCTAGACAAGAAAAAGGTAAAAGCTGAAACAGCAACTTGGAAATTGGTTTAGCTAACTGATGCAGTGTCTTTGTGTGGTTTATAAATGCAATATATCTAATTAGCTTTCATCTGTTTCCTGCAAGGCAAACCCTTAGGACTCAGACCCAGGATAAAAATGACCCAGAACTCCTTCCACCGTCTTGACCTGGTCAAATGAACACAATTAACGCTTTTGACACTTGTTACCAAGTCCCCTGTCACGGAAAATACCCCAAAGGCTGGGAATTTACCCACGCCATCGCCTCAGGATGACATGCCACACTGCAAATGCTGATGCTCGGATTTCCAGCTTGAAATCCCTCACAAACAGAAAGTGCTCTCAGACAGAGTGAAATACAAAATAACTTTCCTATTAGAGCTCCGCCAACAGCCAAACGGCCCCGTGGACTCAGCCGACAGCACCCGCTGCCTCACGCACACTCCTCCGGGCCAGTTTAACGCCATTCCGGGACCCACACTCCTCAGGCTGAGCCTGACCCTTGCTCGGGGAGGCCCGTTATCCCCCAGGGAGGCGAGGCAGCCCCGTGGCACCCAGCCCAGCTCCGGGCAGGGCCGGAGAAGACATGGCAGCGCGGAGAGGCTGCCCCGGCCACCACCCCCCTCCAGTCAGCCAAAGGGCGGGCAGAGGGGCCGAGCCCTCAGGCTCGGGGGCCGCCATTGGTTTCCTCACGGTTTCCACAGTCCGAAGAGGGCCACAGAGCCTTGGGGCGGGGGCTCTGCCGAGCGGCCCCCGGGGTGAGGAGGCCCCCAAAGCGCGGCCCCGGGCCCCGAACCGGCGGCAACGGGAGGGGAAGGGGGCGGTGCCCGGCCGTGACTAGGCAGCCCCGGGCAGCGGCAGCGGCGGGACCGCCCCGCCCCGCCCCTCGCCTCCCATTGGCTGAACTCCCGCCCCTCCCAACAGGCCTCCCTTAGGGACTAGCCTTCCATTGGCCGAAGGCTGGCTTCCTTCACGGCCTCTGATTGGCCCATCTCCAGCCACCGTCCGTCTTTGGGCCGATCGGCGAAAGAGAGGCCGGGTCGCCCCGCCTTTCCCCGCTTACTGCCCTGCGATTGGGCCGATCGCTTGTCACTCTGTTTTATGCATCCTTTATTGGCTGGAGAAGCCCATCAGTCACTCTGAGGAGTTCTCCCTTCCCTCCGGTGAGCCGTCACCACAGGGCTGCGCTGTGGGGGAAGCACAGTGCGCGACGAACTGCCTCCTGTTACCTTTGCACCCTGAGAGTGAGTTTTCCCAACAGCCTATTTGTCAGCGAGGTTGTCAATCAAGTGTGAGGGGCGGTACCTGAGTGCGACAGTGACAGAGGAAATTGAGCCCTCCTTCTTCCGTTTCCGAATGGATAGCTGAGCTGTCCTTTTATATTTATTTGTCTGTTCCATTGGGCAGTCGTGCTGTCGATCACAACACGGGGCGGGAGCCAGCGCAGAAGGAGAGTAGGCGGGAGAAGAAAGAAGTCTACTCAGGGATTGGCCCACAAGCCATCAATTCACGAATCCTTCTCTTTGAGGGGCTCGCGTGGCCGTCAATCAAGGGCGCGGGCGGGCTATCCGACAGCGTGGGGCGGGACCAACTTTCTGATGTGGCGATGGGCCTTCTCGGCCGTCCGTCTGCCTTTCCCCGCTGCCGATTGGCCGATCGCGCCGTCATTCAGGTAGGGGCAAGAGCTTGATTGGGTAGCGCCGGGGAAGGCGGGGCGTTGCGCGGCGGCTGCGCGGGGGGACGCGGCGGGGAGGGACGGACCAGGAATTATTTTTATTTCTTTGTTTCCCGGGGTAAAAAAAAAAAAAAAA
>VUYV01000331.1:613706-624622 GCA_008711295.1 Anarhynchus alexandrinus | reverse complement strand
CACCGACCCCTCCGCCGCCCGTTCCCGGGCCTCGGGGCCGGCGCGGGGCGGAGGGGGGGAGCTGCTGGCCAAGGTCCTGTCGGCGCTGCCTGGAGGAAGCAGCGAGGAGGCGGTGGGAGCCCTCGGCGCCCTGTCTCCCCCCGGGGAGGGGGGAAGGTTTCCTCACGGGTGGGTTTCCCCAGAGGTGCTAAACCTGCGTGGTTCCACAAGGCCGGCGCCGGGGCTGCCGGCTCCCGGCGGGCGGCAGCCTCTCAGCAACTTGGGTTTCACGTGGTGGGGAAGGTGCCTGTGCTGGGGCCTCTGCAGTGGAAGCACCAAAGAGCGATGGGTGTAGCAGTGAGGGATGCGAGCGAGGAGTTGCGTGGGTAATGCCCGGAGCAGGGATGGATGGCCTTGTGGTGGAAAGACAGTGGGTACCTGGCTCCCCTCTGACCCGCGAAACGAGAAGGGAGACCGGAGTGAAATGAGATCCACAGTCTTAGGCATGGGATGTACCTAACCTGTGTCTTGGAATAAAAGCATGCTTTCCAGGTGTTTACATGCAGAACACACCAAAACACAGATTCCTAAGCATTTGCTTGTTGTGAGCATCTTTTAAAGGGTATTTTAGAGCTCTGCCTTCCTGAGTATCTAAGTATGCCAAACTTTATATGAAATACAATAATTACATATTTCTGAATAAAGAGGAGTTTGTGTTAGTAGAGCCTGGAAAGCTGGCTTCTGAAAGTTACAGTAAGCACTATGTCCCATTTGTGTTTCTAGTTCAGTTGAGGTTTATATATACAGTGGCTGCAAACCCGAGCAAACTTATACAATATAGATTTTAGCTTTGCACAAGGGAAACAGTTGATAGTGAGCTCTCACTGTAAGAGAATTGTCAAAACGTACTGCTTATCCTAGTTGTAGTGAATCTCTACTTGAGAGTAGAAGACCTCTTGTTGCTTTAGACTCCCATGTTTTGAGAAAACACTGCTTAGAATGTTAAACAAAAAACATCAATTGCTTAGACGTTAATATTTACAATGACTAGTCTTAGGAAAATAATTCCAATGTAAACGATTCCTTATATAGTTACTTAGTTTTCAAAAGTCATTCAAAAACATATGCTTGCCGTTACCTTTGAGGTGACTGGCTGGAAAAGCGGGGCGAGAGAAGGAGGGAAAACCAGAAAAAGATGAGAACACCTGATGATGAGCGTGATCAGCATGTAGAGCTGTGATAGTTGCATGTACAGCTAACAGGCCTCTGGCTGCTTGTACTAACTTCTCCTGGAATGCTTTAGTTCAGAAATAGGATTTTTAGCCTTTGTTTCACATGGCATTTTGGTAAACAGAAGTCGTCTGTGACTCCAAAGTGTTGTCCCACAGAAAGAAAAGAGAAACTAGCGTGAGGGCTTGCTTCTGGAAATCTAACCAGAGAGTGGTACTTCTACATGGATTGTGGCGCTTTCTCTCTCTTTTTTTTTTCTCCTTTTCTCCTTTTTTTTTCTTTTTTATATGAAAATGTAGTTTCTCATGTAACTACAGATATCTAAATTCTTGGGATTACTATAGTTATTTACTCAACTTATCTTAATTGTCACCATCAGCTTACACAAACCCAGTAAACAGAGTTATCAGTAGGCAGCATAATAGTGTTAGGAGCAAAGCAGCTAGGCTGATTGAGATGCTTAACTCTTGTAGGATTTTTGTTTGCTTTTTAAATTGGGACCAATCTTCCCACCCTGGTTCCTTCTCCAGTAGCTCAATACAGAGCTAGGCACAGCTGTCACTGAGCATTGTTGAGAGCTCCAAAGCTGAAGAGTTTTGGAGCAGGTGAAGCAATGAAAGAATTGTCCTGCAGTAAAACTCTGGTGGTGGGGTTCTCCACATGTGTAAATCTGAAGCAGATTATAAGAAGCAATAGAAAAATATTTTCTAATCACAGAACAGAGTTAGAAATGTAAAATCCCGGGTTGCATTGAAAAATGTGAATATTCTGTCTCCCTGAAGTTAATTTTTTTGCCAACTTCTGCAGTATCCTTTGCAACAAGTTTATCTAAGGGTTTACAACTTTTCTTATTTGAAATTTTACAGCTGTAGTTCTTTAAAGTACTCTCCCCAACATTCACTACCTAAATTAAACGCACTGTTTGGCCTCAGCCCTTCATAAACACTTTCAAAGTTATTCCTGAGCAATCTTCCCCCCACACCCCTTCCCCACAAATTTTCAGCAGCTGCCCTTCCTGCTCTTTTTTAAACTGATTTTTCCATTCTGCTGTTTTCCCTTCCTTCTGCTTTCTGCCTTTTTTACCCCTTTTTTCTCTCCTTTCAGTTCAGTTTTAGTCCCCATCTACAGCTCCAAGGCCCTTCAGGCTGTGTACGAGTGCTGCGTAACATGGCACGCCAGCACTGCCATTAGCAGCTTTGCTCCTGCATTCTGCGACTGAAACCTTGGATGCCAGTGGTGCAGTATCACAGCCTAAAGGGAATATTGTTACCTGCACTCTGAAAAACCTGACGAATCCCAATCTAGTATTATGTGCAAGCGTGATAAAGACTTGTGCTATTTAGAAGTCTTACAGTATCTGGGGGGAGAACATTATTACAATTAAAACATAAATGTGCTTTCAATAGACCTCCAAAACCAACAAACTAATGGTAGGAATTGTGAGATCTCTTGTTATTTCCACAGTGTATGTTTGACACTGCCTTTTCACTTTTTAAGCTATCTTGTTGCCATTGTTTTACAATGCTTGAGTGATTAATATCTTATACCTTTGACATTGTGCATGCATTAAAACCTTGTTAATTAAAGTATTCATTGCAGCTTGTCGTCAGTTAAGCAATTAAAGTTTACTTGTTACTGCTTGTTTCTAAGTCTCCCCAGTCCTCATCCGTGATCTATTTAAAATCCTTCAGCTTTATTGCTGATACTGCTTGTTTTGGCTCTACTGAGTCATATTGGCACTTGCTACCGATTTTGTAGCTGGTTAAGTTTTAAGATGAATTCCACATGTTATTGGCTTAACTTCCACATCAGCTGACTTATGCTATGTATGGTGGATTTCCTGACAATAGTCCTTAAACACTGTCTGTTCCTTTAGTATTAGGGTTTTTTTTAGCCCTATATATATATTGCCCTTTATCGCAGGCAATACCTGGGCCGGCAGCCAAGTGAATGCCTGGGAGGATGTGTGTGTGTCTGTAACCTCCAAGTGGTTACTGAGATACCCACTGATGGCATAAAGGCAGCCTGTGCCCCCGGGCATCTCGTACTGGGCAGCGTTTCTTGATACCATGATCCCTTTGCTCAGATACTCCTGTGACTCTGTATGCTGCCTAACTTCCGATACGGCTTATTTCCAAGGACTTGATTTTTGACTCTGCTAACAGCCAAATAAACTGAAGGAAAAACAGTTCATTACTAACTCCAGGAATGTGGCCTTTTTCTAGGCTGCTTCTTATTTATTTTTTTTTTTTCAATCCATAATGATTCTTCCTACTGATTTAGTCTGGCACTTTTTTTATAAGCTTCCTATATGGGGAAAAACATTTTCTTCTCAACCTGCCCTGGAGGTCTGTAACAAACCAGCAGTGCTACCTTTTATGACTTTAACTTAAATTCAGGTCTCAAATCTAATTTAGCTTACATTTAAATGTGTTCTACTGTGTCAACCCCAATGGTACATGTAATACTGCTTCCCTCTGCCAGTGACTTTCATTCTCTGCACACTGCAATTCCTCTAGCTTTATTTTATGTGTTCTGGACTCGGGTGTTTTCAGCTGAGTTACCATAGTGGGCTAACAGTTTCTCTTGTTTCAGTACTACAATGCTGATTGCTGATTATATGCCTGTGGTTCAGCAGTCTATTACCCTTGCTTCCAGGGTTACTGTAAGAGTTTTCTATTTTGTCTTTCTTTACTTACATTTCTATAGTTTGGTGATTGATACATTCTATGCCATATCAAGATACTGAGTGAATAGTCAGGGGAGGCTTCCTGGGACTCTTTACATTTCTCTCTTCAAAAATTTAGTTGGCAAGTAATTCACATAAGTTTCCATATGCATACCACATCCCAGCAGTCGTGTTCTCTCTTGCATACTTGCTGTGCTCATTCTGTACTACCTTTTTTTGTTGGCTAGTAATATATTACGTATATCTATATTTGTTTGTGTATTTACATATATAAAGCTTTTTTATTTTAAAATCTCCAGTGGTATTCAGTCAGCATCCCCAATGTCCTGTCTGACATTGGATGGGTAACCTTGAGAGGGTGGTTGTTGACTCTCTGGTAATTTCACATGCGTGCTAAACCTCACCGTTCTAAAGCGTACCTCTGCGTTTGGTGCCCTGCCAGCCTCAAGATGCCTTCCACTCCATTGTCTGGTGTGAGTCAGGCTGCAGAATGAAACATGCCATCAATTCTGCTAAGATTCACTTTCCAGCCTTTGGGAGTTGCTGATAATAGTGGGATAGAATAGAGGCTTAATTTGCTACCGGTTTGGATTTGGGGTGCATCGTTGTTTGGGTTTTTTCTAGTGATTTTTAAAAATGTTTTTACCTTACAGCAAGCATGATATCTGTTTTTGTGGGGTAGTAAAAAGAGAACAAAGACCAAGAGGGGAAAAAAAAGGAAAGGGGGGAAAAAAAAAGGAAATGGCATCTGGCACTTGGGGTGGAGGGAAGAATAGGGAGGAAAATTACATGTTTGAAAACTCAAATGGGGAGCGCAGCCACTGTTGGGTTATGAATAAATCTTTATGTTCGGTATACATTAGCAATCAATTGACCTTTCACAGAATTTGCAGCACTGCAATCACTGCTCCTTCCCGTTCGGTTCCCTGCTCTTGTGAATGTGTCCATCCTTCCCCCTCGTCTTGTATTACCCTACAAGATTAAATACCATATGCTAGTTTTATAGGGAAAGCCCTGTCCTTCTTAAACCTCTGTCAGATCACTGAAGTCAGATTTTTTGACATGTGTCAGAAAATTGGATAACACAGATTTTAGGTATTTATCTGCATCAATCTGCCCCTGTATTGAGAACAAACTCAGAATTATAATTGGCATTATGGAATGTATTTGAGCCTTTCTAATACAAGGGCTACAGAGGTTAGGAAGCAGTTCTGCCTAGTGAATATTATCTCGAAGTGAGGATACTGACGCAGCAGCTATCAAAATTGGAGAAATGTGTGGATGTGCTCAGAAAGATCAATGCCTGTCAGAGGTTCACAGGCACCAAATGGCTGGTGCTGGATTCCGAAGGAGCGCTGGCTGGCTCGGCTGTAGGATGAGCGTGGTGGAGGGGACAGAGACTGGGTAACAATAGAAACACGCTGAAGGGAAGAGCGGTGTCTGGAAGGAATCAAGGGCTTGAAGAGCAAAGATGAAGTAAAAGTGGCTAGTACAAAGCAGAGAAAGGGAGGAGGGCTATTGCTAAATTTTGTTAGTCATTTCATTCATGTGATCTTCTTTGAACGGTCTGTCATGTGAAACAAAACAGCACTGATTAGCCTGTTAAAGCGAGAGGTCCGTTAGCCTCTTTTTCTTTGGGGTTTAATTTTTGCTGGACATTTTTCAGCTATCACTAATGTAAGTGTTCACTGAAGAGGCGTCTGTTCAGTAAGCACTTGTAAATTAACAGGTGAACTGTGTGCTTGCCAGGAACAGCAAATTTCGGCGTGCAGCATACCTTTATGGAAGAAGGGAAGCTGAGATTTGTGTTCCTTTCTTCCTCCTACAAAGACTCATTGCCACCTGCAGACTGCAGTGTGCTGCAAAGGCACCCCAGCTGTGTACGAACTGTGGCAGCATGGAAGCTCAGCACAGTTTGTGAAACTGGCCCCTCTCGAGGAGGAGCTGATGTCTGTAGGCTGCTACCTATATTGATTTTTAAAGCTGGGAGTGTTTACTTATGGACTGCAGTCTCTTGACTCTGCAGCCCTGCATGCTTTAACTGGGGGGGGCAGGGTGTCCTGATGCAAAAAAAAAAAAAACAAAACCCAAACCAACCAATTGATGGAGTGTAGTGCCTTTAAAATGTTTTCTATAAGTGCGTGTATGCATGTGGACTCATGCAGTTGAATACAGATGTAGAATATATTACACAACAGTGAACTTTGTTGCTGAGACCAACATAAGTGGATGAAGTCTTTTATAAGAGGAAATAACTTTCTGGTGTCTTAGTCTTGTCCTCATTAAATTCTTTTGAATCCTTCAGATGACTGAGAAGTAGGCTCTTTAATAGTGTTGGGAAAACCTTATTACAAATGTTGTATTGTTACAATTCCACTTTAAAAGGTGGTCAATGTCACCATAGCCTTCGGATTGATATGAATTTAATATTAGAAATCACTTTAATGGCTGTATTACAGACCTCTTATTCAGCAAATGCTTTAACTTAGAGTGGCACTTAACAGTTGAAAAGCATTAGTTCTGACAACCCTAATTTGCCAGGAAAAATGTAGTCTCCTTATGGATTTCAATGGCAGAAAAATAAACAATAGCCATAACTTCAACCCAGGAAAAAGTGCCTACACAACATAACTGCTTTTCCAGCTAAACAGACAGAATAATGATTGCCAGGCTGTGATGCCTTGATGTATTTCCTCACATCTTCAGAGCTGCACATGTACAGTTCAGCAGCATGGTCAAAACGAGCAGCGGTGACTGCACCTAAATGTCTGTCACCTTCTATGTCTAAGTATTCTCTGAATGCAGCTGCTTTTTACAGATTTCTGTTGAAGATTTAAACTTTAAATACAGAGAGAATGCAAGCATAATCTACGAGGACAAATGTCACCATTTAAGGGGTTTTGGTGGGTTTTGTTGTGGGTTGTTTTTGTGGTGGTTTTGTTGTTTTTTTTAAATACTTCTACTGTTGTTTTATTCTTCTTCAAGAGTAATTTTTGACTAAGTGGTGGGGATGGTTCTGTAAAAACTGAGAAAAGCAGTACCTCAACTTTTCCAAGAGTGTGTGTGTCATTAATTTTGTTTCCATTAAATTAAAGTGCTTCCTGTAGCCTCTTTATTTGCCTCTTTTTCCCCAGTCCCATTGTGTTAAACTCCAGATACAGAATATTCAAAAGGGTGGGTGGGTGTCAAGGTGGGTTAAATGTAGGAATAGTTGCTTATTTGACTCAGACTTCAAAAATGTATTTTTTATGAAGTCTTCCTTTAGCTTGTGCTGATTTAAAGCATGTACTCATGTGGGTACATTCGAGAGCATTTAGGTAAGTGGTTCTACTGCAGCAATTCCTTTCAGGGGGTCGAGTCACAGTGGAAACCTCGGCGTTGGACTTTTAGGGGAGACCCTGATAACATACAGTGAGACAGATAAGCAAAAACTCTTCCATTGAGGGGAAGCTGTAGGGCCAGGACAGTTGATAAGGGTCACTTTCAGACACATGCAATTAATCGTTGATTCACAAGAAATCCAAGTGTTTTCCCAGTTGTGTGGTTTGGAAGCTGACCTTGTGGTACAAGTAACGTGAGTGATAACTGGCCAAGTAGTTCACTTGCTTCTAAACCTCTGCTGGTGCAGAACACTTCTATGAGAAGTTTTCTATTTTGTATCTTCTCTGAAGCTCACAACTTCCTAAAAAAGCCACATATCCATGAACAGTGCAGAAACTTGACCCTACCTGGCACTGTGCATGCGAGCTCTTGGCAACTTATCAGTAAACATTCCAGGGCAAAGTTCTACTGGTTTTGTTGGCAGTATCATAGGGGAGGAAAAATAAGTTACTAAAAGGAAAAAAACAACTGTCCTTGATTTAAAAAATAAAAATATATTTGCATTTTGGGGAACTGGAGTGATGTACTAGATCTCTGCGTGCTGGGTTTCNGTCCTTGATTTAAAAAATAAAAATATATTTTAAAACCCCACCTTTCTTATAACCCAGTACAGTGCAACAAGGTAGTTGCATTTTGGGGAACTGGAGTAACGTACTAGATCTCTGCGTGCTGGGTTTGGGGGAAAACGGTTTTTCCTTCCTCCGTTTTAGCACAGTGGATTGGGCTGATCCCTCAAGTGCTCCTGTGTTTGGTATGATCTCAAAATATTTAAGCTCTGTAGCCAAGAAGGAGCATCAGTGGTTCAAAATGCAGGACTAAGAATAAGGGAATGTGGCTTTGAAATAATAATAAAAAAAATAGAAGTTAGACTCTGTGGTCTCAAGTGCCTCCATTTTTCTGTTGTGGTTTTCTTTTTGTTTTAATGGATGCATTTACTTTAATGTGGATGTTTTCAAATACAACTCTGACAACTCAGTATCAAAACAGTCTTCCTAATTGCTATAGTTATAGGCTTAAAATATATCTCAATTTATTGGTGTTGCAGTTTGTGTTAAATGTGGAAAATGAGTGAACATCTGCAGTCTGTTGAGGAGAGGGAACACAGAGATTTCTGAGCTCCAAGTAGAAGAGTGCAAACTAGAAGAGAAGCATTTCAGCTGTGACAGCGTACCTGGTGGCAAGACTTCACTTTGTAAAAATACGCTGCAAAGCTAAAGGGAGACTGTCGCTGAATGTCTCGTAAGAGCAGCGAGCCTTCTGTTTATTTGCTACTTTAAAACAAATGCAGTTCAATATAATTAACTTTATTGGACCAGGCCTAACTTTAATGTAATGATAAAACTACCTATTTTGTAAAATTTTGGGTAGTCTTGTTACCTGTATTATAGTTGTCTATAGCTTTTATTCCTGAACTTCTAATTTAAAAAAAAAAAATAAAATTAAATCTCTCTATTGGAAATACTGACCTGAAATTACCTTTCTTTTTTTACAGTACGTTCCTGTATCTGAAGTTCCTGGTAGTGTGGGCCCTAGTACTGCTGGCAGATTTTGTCCTGGAGTTCAGATTTGAGTATCTGTGGCCATTCTGGCTCTTCATCAGGAGTGTTTACGATTCCTTCAGATACCAGGGTTTGGTAAGTAGAACACAAAATTACTGTCCCTTTGCAGGGAAATCCTGCACTGTTTCAGGGCATATTCTGTGTTATACAACTAACTAAATGGCGCTGATCATAATTTTCAAAAGAGGAGGAATTTTCAAGCAACTAAATGGCCCGGGCTCAAGTCTCTTCTCTCTGATGGCCTCTTTTATCTGTGGCAAGTGGAAGTGAAATATACAGCTATCAAATTTTCACCATAGGAAAATATTGTTTGAATTCCTGAGATCAGTGAATTGGTTTCGATCCCTGTATAGCAGGATTTTCCTTAAAATAAAACAGAAGCCCTTGCCTGTTTTAGCTATTTACTACACTTTCAGAGAGTAAATGACACTGTTGGTTGGTTGTTTGTTTGTTTTCCAGAAGGACAATATAGTAATGATAATATTATATCAACAGTGTAAGTGAAAGTCTTCAAACAAAATAATAAGGAATAAATACAGCTGTGTGGAGACTTGTTGGAAGAGTGGAGGGGCACAAATTCTCAAGTTGTGTCTGTTCTCTCTTAATTGGCTAAGTTTCTACTTTGATTGGCCAGGCCGCTCCATTTCTGTGCCCTGATTATAAACAACACTAGTGTTTCTATGTTGAAATCATTGTGGTGTCACTATTAATAAATAAACTGGTAATATTTGCTGGATTAAGCCAAAATACTCTTCTTTCCCCTCACCCCTCCTTTCTTTCAGGCCTTTTCAGTATTTTTTGTGTGTGTAGCATTCACATCAAATATAATATGTCTGCTCTTCATACCAATACAATGGCTGTTTTTTGCTGCCAGCACGTATGTTTGGGTACAGTATGTCTGGCACACAGGTAGGTCACTATTTTTTATTTACAGCTCACTGATTTGAATATATATCTTCCAGCTTTTAGTAGCATGCAGAAACCCTCTTCTATTTGTTACCACGTTTGTTTTAATGCAGTTTTGTTATAGTTGAAAAAGGTGCTTTCGCTTTCGTTAGTCTGCTGATTTGCATTTGATAGCTGTCCGGCTGCATGTTGTAGTAATCATTAAAGCCTGGCCAATGGAACTGAAGGTGTATAAACAGGGATTCCAGAGCAAGAAAAAAAAATAAATATTTTCCTGACTTTAAAACACTTCTGCAGCAATTTGACAAATACAGAGCACGTAGGAAAAGTTTGTGAAATGGTTTTACATTCTTCCTGCTACTCAATTAGTGTGCTGCTAATTTTGCGTATTGTCATAGTTTAAATTCGTATTAGTCAAATCTTTGTGTCAACTGGATTCAGTTTCTGAGCAAAAAGGCTGGTAATACCAGTGGCTGCCCCAACAGTTTGAGATGTGTATTGAGAAATCTTCTCCCCCCCTTTTTTTTTAGTCCTTAGTTGTTTGAGGGTTTTTAATAAATCCTTGGGTTCTGGGGTTTTGGGGCAACCGTTGGATTGGGGGGAAGTGGTTTAGTTTGCCTGAACTCTAATACTTCATATGAGTTATGTATATGTCTTTCCCTCATCAAAAAAAAAAAGGGAATAAAACTTGATTAATTTTTTTTTTAAATTTTTTTTAGAGGTAGCTTTTCCCAACCCAAGTTCTTGGGATTTGGGGCTTTTGTAATACTTTATGTTAGACTTGCCATCAGATCACAAGAATTTGCAGGATAGCATGGATTATTTCTTAGCTTACTGGTGAAAGCAGTCATCTTTCTGACAAGTTAGTCATTTAGAATAATGACAATGTGGGAGCTAATGGAAGATACTGTGAACCAGTTGCTGCCCAATTTAAAATATGTAAAAAATCTGGCGTTATTTTTAGGATTGTATTAAGATGTTAAAGTGTTATCTGAAGTTCTCAGAGTTGATGTTTAGAAACCCTAAAGGAAAAACTTGATGGGTCAGTTTTAACTGTAGCTATTGAGCTTGTTTAATATTTTAATTCACTGGAACCTTAGGGATTCATCTTTTTAAATGCTCATGTAAGCTGATGGGAACTTGCTCTTTTTTTTTTTTTTTTTTTTTTTTTT
>VUYV01000331.1:561584-613531 GCA_008711295.1 Anarhynchus alexandrinus | reverse complement strand
CCTCTTTTTCCTCCTCGGGCGCTTCTTTTTTTTTTTTTTTTTTTTTTTTTTTTTTTAGGAAGTTATGATCTCTTTAGGTGGATCTCTAGCTGAAACATTGAGTCCCTTTAAGCTGACAGTTTCTGTTATAGGTTTCTCGTTTATGCGGAGTGCGGCTATTCAAGGGAGACCAAAGTAGAGACCACAGTAAATAACAGCAGGGTCCCAGAGCAATGCTCTTTTTCATTTAAAATTTAAGATCTGTTTCCAAATCAGCACACAATATGTTGATGTCAGTATGTAATCAAGAACTTCATTTTTATGAAGCTTGTGGCATGTAACTGCAATTGATTTGTGGAAATTTACAGTGGCTGTATTGCACACAACAGTGGTGTTCTCCATTGGCCAAGAGGATTAAGACCTTTGTTTTGCTTGGCTACTATTTTACATTCTCACCGGTAGTGCTGGGGAGAGAAATCAATACAGCATCCTAAATGTTCCCCTGATGTAGAGTTTTGAGTCGCAGAGTGGCGTCTGCATTACTGTATATGGAGTAACCAGCACTGTGCTTACTCACTCCTGTTTTCTCAGCTGATTTGCTCGCTGCTGCTACTAAGATATACCTAACTTGGAGTGAAAAAGTAGTCCAAGCTTACCACTTCTGACTCAAAGATCATAAGCTGTAACATTACCTCATCTTCTGCAGTTTCTTCCATTTGTGTTCCTTCTCTGTACAGGGTTTTGTGCCAAGCTAATTCATTAGCTGCGCATCTGTTATTTTTCACTGAGGCCTTATAAAAGTAATAAAGCAAGATAAGGAGACGAAAGTTTAGAGTTGGTTTAAAATAAAGATGCCCTAGATACTTCATTCTGAAAAAACCCTCTTACAATTCCCTATATGTCTGTCTGAAAAATTTCCCTTGACTTTTGGAATGTTTTAAAAATAACTTTAAAATATTTGGTGCTTGTAATATATTACTAAGATATTTCTCTCTTTTTCTCTTCTCAATAGAGAGGGGGGTGTGCTTACCAACAGTATCACTGTGGATACTTTTTGTTTATATTGAAGCAGCCATTAGATTTAAAGATTTAAAAAACTTCCATGTAGACCTTTGTCGTCCATTTGCAGCACACTGGTAAGTGTTTTTTTTTTCTTCTTTTCTTATTAACCTTTATTTCACCAGGAAAATTATTATTCGGGGCTTTTTATTTTAGTTCAGGGTTTGGCTGTTCTGTTCTACCATCACATGTCTGTCATTAAATATTCCACGAGAAATGTATGCTAAACGTTCATCAAGTGCAACCTTTCTGAAGATAACAGTGCTTGTGAGCTGCAGGGAATTTGTGGCATGGGTATTCCTAGCGTTTCTTGAAAGTTCTTGTCATCAGTTTACCAATTTTGTATTTACATAATGAATAGATGGTAAAAGTAGCAAAAAAAATAGTTTCATTGATAATTTATTTATGCCGTTACAAAAATGTTCTTCTTTTTCTGTAACAAAGCACTGCACTCTTTCCCCTCCAATGAGAAGGGCTCTCGTGAGCATCTGATGTCATAATTCACCAGAGGAAGTGAATAAGCTTCAGGTTGAAAATCACGACAGAAAATAAAAAAACAAACACTACTTATTACACTACTTCTTTGGAAGTGAAAAGAGTGACTTTAGGCAAAAGACTTAGATGCAGAGTATCCATATCTGGGAGAAATGCATTTTTATTCCGCAAGTTTTTAGCGTAGTATGCATTGATTGGGCTACGTTTAAAATGTGTCCTGTTTTTCCTGGAATTATTTGGTCCAGCTCCCTGTGATGCAGTCTCCAATAAATTAGACATCTGTCATTTTAATTTATATTGTCTACATTGTGCAATAAATCCCTTAAACACTAATTAAATTCTATAATAGGTTACAAAAGCACTTTAGGAGCTGTGAAGAAAGGTCTTTCTGCTGCTGAATTGGATGCAAACATTTCAGCTTGTCATCAGAGTGTTAGAACTGTAGCTACAGCTGGCTTTACACAGCATTACAAAAGAAGCATTGGCAGAGATAATGTCAGATGCATATGCAAATGATTCTTGCATTCTGGCAGCTTACTTAGAAATGCAATTTGCACAGTGCTATTACTGAGCAAAGAATGAGAAAATTTTAATGGTTAATAGTCATCTGCATCTGAGTTTTCCCCTGATCTAGGACACCTTCAGCGTTGAAAATGCAACTTCACTGTGCTTTGTTAAAATACTTATCAAAGATATATTTATTTTTATATGGGGATGTTTGCTCATTGATAAGTATCCTTGTTAATAAATACACTAGCATGATTTGTTAGCATTCTGTATTGGTGCAGTTGTCACAAGCTAATAAGAATACTTAAATTCTGCGTGATGAAGCTGATAAGCAAAAAAATAGTTCCAAAGTTCTGTTCCGCTTCTGTCATCCCCGTCAACAAATGCAACTGCAGAGTCTGGCTGGAAGTGAAATTCTTCATATCTTATCTGTCAGTAAGATAAGTGGAAGAACTAAGTTTAGAGATTAGATGGTTTTCGCTTACAGCTTCAAGGTCAGTCTCCTAAACAAGGAATTTCCAAAGGCCGTTTGTTGCCCTGAAAAGATGTCTTAATTGTGGCCATCCTCGTCAGAGGCAGGTGGTTGTTGAGGCTTTACTTCCAGGGTCAGTTGGAGCTGTACCAGGTGTGGGTGATGCCGCGCTGGCTGACAGCCTTGGCCGCCCCCAGAAATGCAGGAGCCCCAAAGCGGGATGCTCCAGCGGCTGCTCCAGCTCTTGTTCCTCAGCCTGTGCTGCGATGAGAAGGTATCGCAGGGCCTGTTGCAGAGGCGGCGTTTTGGAGAACCATTGTTTTGTCTCAGCTGTAGAGAGTGGTGGAAAAGGGATCTGCTCTTAATTTCTGAGTGCAAAGGGATGGGGCTGAGCATCAGTTTCTCCTTTCACTATTCTGGATGTTGTTAACACATCTCCCAGCTTAACGTCTTGTATATTACATGGCCCTTTAGGAGCAAAACTTGGGAACTTCTGCTGCATTTGGCTGTTATCTCTTTAAAAGATGCATAATTCCTAGTCTGGTGCTTGTCTAAAAGCTGTCTTTGCTATGCATAGTGCAATTGCATTGTCGTAATCCTTTAATCTATGCTACAGTTAATTGCTTTCTGTAATGAACTGTAATTTTATCTTGATAAAGAAGTGCCTACGTTTTTGAACTGTAGCTTTATTGTAGTACAGCAAAAAATTATTTATATGTAATTTTCTATGAAAAGTGGTAATCCAGATGTATTCACAGCTATATAATTTATTACAAGTTATGAATTTGCTATTATGGTTACATTTTGAATAATAATGCTGCTTTTTTTCTTAGTATTGGCTACCCTGTTGTGACTTTGGGCTTTGGCTTTAAAAGTTACGTCAGCTACAAAATGCGTTTAAGAAAACAAAAAGAAGTGCAGAAAGAGAATGAATTCTACATGCAGCTTCTCCAGCAAGCTCTGCCCCCAGAGCAGCAGATGCTACAAAGGCAAGAGAGGGAGGCAGAGGAAGGCAAGTTATACTTATTACTTAATGTGTTTGCTATTATCTGCTATTTAAAAAAAAAACCCAACCTGCTAAGGAGGAGCTTCTTTAGTCCATGTTGTTTTGATGAAAGTAGAGTGAACTTAGAAACAGAGGAGCCAGAAATAAAATTATTTTGGCAGTGGTTAGTATGACTGTAGAAATGAATTATGTCCTCTCTGTTTAGCTCTTTATTAGCAACTGCATCAATCTAGTCAGTGAGTGCTCTATGAAGCTCCAGTATTTATTATTAAATCCCTTGGTTACTGTTTCCTGCCTGTAATGACAAAAAAAGTCTAAAAATATCATGTTACTTCTGATTTTCTTTTCTAGATAGATTCTAATAACTATTGTTTTCTGCAGAAATGATTGATGTGTAGTTAATGAATTTTCTTTGTATGTCACAGTATCGATCGATTTAATGTACTAAGTTGGGTTTTTTTATTTTTTATTTTGGTATTGCAGCAGCCAAAGGATTATCTGATATGGATTCCTCAATACTTTTGCAGCACAATGGAGGCATTCCAGCCAATAAAAAAATATCTGCAACGTTGCCAGAGCTAGAATATAGAGAAAAAGGGAAAGAAAAGGACAAGGATGCTAAGAAACACAACCTTGGAATAAATAACAATATTTTGCAACCTGTAGACTCTAAAATACAAGAAATCGAATATATGGAAAACCATATCAATAGTAAAAGATTAAATAATGATCTTGTAGGAAGTACAGAAAACCTCTTAAAAGAGGACTCATGCACTGCCTCGTCCAAAAATTACAAAAATGTCAGCGGAGTTGTGAACTCCTCGCCTCGCAGTCACAGTGCAACTAACGGGAGCATCCCTTCCTCATCTACTAAAAACGAGAAAAAACAGAAATGTGCTAGCAAGAGCCCAAGCACACATAAGGACTTAATGGAAAATTGTATTCCTAATAACCAGCTAAGCAAACCAGATGCACTGGTAAGGTAAGTTTGATCTGAGCGTTGTGTAACAGCCTGTCTCATCCTTCCTTCGTTCCAGTACATCAGATCTATTTTTTCCTTGGGAGAATGTAACGATCCCATAAAGGAGAGAGAATTGTCTAGTAATGCAATAAGATAAGTAGGAGCTGTGCCTTTTGGGTTTTGTTCCTGATTTTTGCCTCTGGTGTGCTATGCAGCCTTGAGCAAATTTCTTCCTTTCCACCTCAGAATGCGTTACTTACCTACCTCACAGGGGTGTTGTGAGGCATAATAAATAGCTCTGGCAATCACTTGATAGAAGGCACGAGAGAAACGTGGGGAATCTTTATTACAGACCTCAGTGGATGTGTTCTTGACAAATCTTCCATGGAGTGACCTTTACATCTCCAGGGAGTTCAGTGAGGCTTGATGGTGCTGAACAGGTGTTTTGTCTTAATTTTTTTGTTCTGTTTTGTTTCCCTGGAATGTTTAGCTTTTGTTTTAATCTTCAATTAACAAAGTATCTGCTGCTATGTAACCCCTTAAAGGGATAAGTTCAGATTCCTGCTTGCATACCTGCTGCCTTAATGGTTTAAGTACAGATCACAGGGATTTAATTTAGCTACCT
Organism: Anarhynchus alexandrinus; assembly: GCA_008711295.1. NCBI lineage: Eukaryota > Metazoa > Chordata > Aves > Charadriiformes > Charadriidae > Anarhynchus > Anarhynchus alexandrinus. The sequence goes on along the minus strand of VUYV01000331.1, from coordinate 608,427 downwards.
TGTAAACTATAAAGATTGGAAAAGTCACGTCGTTACATATGCTTATCTGAAGTTTAAATAAAGATGTACTTATGAAATGCAATTAAGTACTTAAAGCATGTAAGTCCTGAGGCATACGGTGCTGTCAGATGTTACCAAAACAAGTACTTGTAAGAAAAATAGTGTGTAATTGTTGAAAATGGGGATAGAGATATGTCTAGAAAAAAAATTATTGCAGTTATGCACTTTCCTACCGTTCCTGGCTTATGTCTCTCTTTTTCCTTTTCTCATGTGCTGAACACTCTTTGGCCAACAAATCCTCCTTGGCTAACTTAATTGGCAGATCAGGTTCGCTTTCTCTGCAGGTTATCTTTTGATAATTGGACTTTTGACTCTGGTCTGTCCCTGAGGATTTGTGCTATGTGAATACAATTACTTCAATGAAAATACTATTTTCTCCTCTGATAATCATTCTGCCACTGATTGGTGTACCTCTGCCAATTAAATATCCAGACTAATTGATATTTAATGTCTGTAGAAAACTTGTATGAAGCAAATAAGAAACCAGCTCATCAATCTAATCTGTGAATCAAATTCAGCTGAGACTCATGGGATGCAGATGGCTCTGTCTTCAGCAAAGCTGCATCTTACATAAACCTGTATAAGACTGCTGTATTTGATGTTGCCGGTTTCAGATGGGCATCTCTATGCTCTTTACACAGCTTCTTTGCTCACTGAAGAAGAGAACGGGTCAGTTCAGCTTTGCTGGAGTTCAAAATGTGGTTTGTAAGTCCTGAGAACAGAGAAGGGAAGCGCTTTATAGAATGACCTGCCAGGCTAAGAATTTTGTCCCACGTAGCTGTGACAAGGAATGACATTTAAACCTTGTATGCTTTCAGTTTTAAATTACACATTGAAACGTTTATAGGCTGTGATGTGAGCTTAGACCAGGTGTCGCTGTAATCGTCCAAAGTGGGTTTTCTAATGCAGAAGTGAGTATAGGATAAACCAGACTGTGCACTTGCAGAATTCGAGCTCCTCTAATTCACTGGGTAGGGACCGAGTACGCGATCAGTGTACTCTGAAAGTGCCTTTGTGCGATGTAGCCTTACTCTGCCCTGAAAGTGAATTAAGCTACTTCAGTCTTTTGTTGAGTGTTTTTATGCGATGCGTGGGCGTGATGCGGCTGTTGTGCTACAAATTCATGTAGCTGCTTATTGTGCACTGATTTCCCCGTGCAGGCAAGCCAGGAGCACTTAAAACACCAACGTCCCATGTGTCGCCGCTTGCAGTTTCTTACAAACGTAGATGACTGAAATCATTCATAAAATCTTGTTTCTATTCAGATTGAGTATGCAACTCCTACAACAATGGAAGCATAAACTTACCTGACAAACTGGGTGGGATGGAATGCACTTAAATTTAAAAATTCATGTTTATTTTTTTTAACTTATCAGTTATCCTGTCCCTGGAGCATAAGGCACTTGATCATCTTTTCCACTTCCAGTAGTATTGCTCATTCCCGTTATTAAACTTTTAGTCTGCATCGGTGCTGTACCCTGAAAAGGGCTGTGTGAAGTCCTGCGTTTGTGTCTGACTTTCAGATCAGATCTGCTCAGCTACCAAATAAAGATGCTTTTTATAACCTCTTGTCCAGCAGACTCGCAGCAGGATGTCAGAGCCAAGCTGCTTTCCTTTTGTGTTCACAAATGATTTCCTTGAGCTGACTAACCAGTATTAAATGTAAAGTATGCCTTATGACTGCTGGGGACTCAGGATTAACAGGGGTTGGTTGAGGCAGTGAAGATTGGGTTTTTTTTGAGAACAGGACAGTCTTGCATGTTTGTTAACTCTTTCTGTTAAATACTTGATGTGACATTTATATCTGAAAGGGTACTGCTAATTAATTTAAGCTTATATTTTTATATAGACAATATTACTTTTATTTGAAACAGTAAGTTTTTATTTTTATTCTGTCTGATAAATGGTTAGTGCATGTGTGTGTAGTTTTCTGGAGAGGAAGTTACGGATCCCCATCTCTGGGTATTCCAGTGAATATTATATTATGTTATTGTCATCTTGATAGCTAGAGCAGAGGGGTGCAGGAGGCTCTGTCCCTGCTGGTCAGCCTTCAAAGTCATCTCTGCCTTAGGTTGGGTTTTTTGTTCCTACTATTGAAAAGAGTATCTGCTTCTGATGGGTGCTGAAATCTGCTGTTTGTTCGTCAAGCACTTAATAATTGAATCTCTGTGATCTGAGCTGCTTATTTCCCAGCGCTCTGGTCGTTGGGCCAATGGGGGGATATGTTTGGTGTCCAGTGGAGGGATAAACTTGGTGTCCCTTTATACGTAATATTGTTTGTCAGTAGGTACAGGGCAAGTTGACCTCTTGTTACTGCTTCACTGTCCCTTCTGGGGTGCAGCAGGTTTTGTTCACGTTTTAGGGACTCCGTGTATTGAACAAGTCCAAGTTGTAATTCCTGTGGAAGTTTGGAGTTGTTTTTTTTGTTGCTTATTACATAGTAATGCTCACGTCCTGCCTCTAGCTATTTGCACCCTTAAAAAAAGAAAAAGCGAAGAAAAAAAAACCAACCCTAAAACACACACAAAAAACTGGCAGTGCAGCTTGGCAAAACTGTTTGTATCCATAGAGGTCTTGCCTTTGGCACATGAGGTGTTGAAACAAGCTGTCTTATGTACTAATTATTCTCAGAGATAACGATGACATCTTCTGGCAATTGGAATAAGAAAAATATTTGTGAAGCAAGGGCTGGTCTACCACATCTTATTTTGCGGTCCTAAAATTTGATGTTACCTGCAGAGACAGACTTGAAGGTTTTAATGTGAGTTTCTGTCCATTCGATGCCAATTACTGTACGTCTTCTGCGGCGCCATTGATGTCGTGAGAGCGATTGCTGCTTCTTCCTTATCCCCCCTGCCTGAAATGGTGTAAGTAGAGCAGAAGGCTTTCTGCTGTCAGCTGCAGTGGGGGAGGTGGTCAGTGTTTCAGGCGATATGATGGGAGTGAAGGAAAACACAGAATAGAAAAGCAAAAGAATTGGGAATGTAAATGAGAAATCTGGGAGACGATCCTTCTGGCAGACCATTTTCAAGCCACTGTCAACATTGCGCTCGGACTGTTCAGAAACAGAATAACCTTTTGAAATGCCAGCTACTTAGATCAATTCTATGTGGGAGAAAAATAAGTAACTCTGCTATCTTTCTGTGTATTACTGTCTTTTTGGTAATGAAAAATGCTCTGAGGAGCTGCTAGTAACAGCATATTAGTTACAGCAGGAGAACTTCAGTGCTGGGGGATCACGTTGGCTACTTCAAAGGAGCAGGTTCACTGCAGGGGATGCTTATGCCAACAGATTGGGCCAGAACAGAACAAAGGAAAAAATGGGTCTCTTAGAAGAGCATCTGAGTGCCTTCTGGGTCTTTAAAACTTTAAGTTTTATATAAATTGCGTTTAATTTGTGTGCAACTGCCAGGTGGTTATGGAATTGTATTAACCAACTAAACTAAGCAACAGGGGTACGTTAGTCACCAGTTATCAATACTCAGGAGGATTAAGCTGAATTGGGTTGTCTTTAAGTTGATCCGTCAATCTTCCCTGAAGCATTTGGAAAAATAGTTGGTCTTGGAGGTGATTACTGATTAATTCTCTTCATCTGTGAGATCAGGAATGATATGTGGTAGTGCTGAGAAAAGAAAGTGGATAAATCTGCATTTATAGTAATGACAAACCAAAAGAAATTGGTCTTGGTTGTATAAAGAGCACAATGTAATAATCTGCAACTAAACCCTCATTTTAAAAATAGTTCTGTGTCAAAATGACTTGTAGTTTGTGCAGCAATAGAGAAAAGTATCTTCTAGAACTCGTTTTCTTCACCCCCCTTTGTAAATAACTTTTCCTATAAGCCTGGAAATAAGAGACTTAAGCAGAAAATGAAATGGTAGAAAGAATAATAATAATAAAAGAAGTGCTGTCTTATTGGGTCATTTATCATTGTACCAGTAGTGCAGACTATTAAGGAGGGGAGGAGGGAAAACTCCAGGCACTAGCCTGTGCTCATAGCACCGAAGCTGTCTTTTATCGTGTTGTATTGGTTTCCGTTGATGATTTGCTTTCATTTGAGAAAGGGGGCAAAAGCAGAGGTGGGTTTCATCATGTATTTCTGTGAACATGATGGATGACCTCTCTGTTTATGTACAGAGAAGAGCTTTGACTTGCTGTTCCAGAGGAAGAAATTTTTAGGCTGAAAATGTTTGACTGGACTTTATAAGATGGAGAAGAACATGGTTATGCACCAGAGAACACAAGGGGTACAGGTGGTTTTGAGGGGAAACTAACTTCAGGCCTTTTTTTTTTTTTTTTTTTTAATGAAGCTGTATCTCTAGCTAATTGTAGCAGGTCTGGGAGAGCAGCCATATAAGAAACATTTGGTCCTTGCATTATGATGGATTATTAGCTTCCTAACTCATTTTCGATAGTAAGGAGCATTTTTTTTGCTCTATAAATTGCAGAAAACGTCTGCTCTGGTATTTAAAGCTATAGCAAAATCTACAGCCTCATGAAAAGGAGTAATTAAAATCTGGTAAAATCTTACTTCAGAACTTACTTTTAAACAAGTCCATTGACAGATAAATTTCTAGTTGTTTTGTCTGCCATTGACTTGAAAAAGATTTGTTTTCTGTGTATTAATTTTCTTCTGCCCCTTTGGAATTGCACTACAATAGCCGATCACTCACTGTATGTAGGAATTGCACTACAATAGCCGATCACTCGCTGTATGTAGGTTGATGGTGTTTTAAAGATGTTATTCTGTCTTTCAGGTCTTTAAGTTAGGTCATCTGCGCTGATAGGAGTGATTGTTTCACAACAGAATAAAAACTCTTAATTCAGATATACAGAAGTACTGGAACCCTTTGATTAGAGTAAGTCAAACCAGTTAAGCTGCCACTCTCACTCCTGAGCCTATTGGTAGCTCACTTGTGGTGGCTAGTAATTCGGAGAGTCTTTGTGTTTTAATGGACGCACAAGGTATATAGTTTTGACTTTACACCTGCTAGCAGCTTCTGAGGAAAAGAAACTCCTCTCTGCAGCATTTAGGGAATTAAGGTTGTAGGCGAACAGCACCAGCTGCTCATGGGCAGTAATATTCTACCGGTACGTGGTCTGCCTGCATGTGCTTCAGCGGTGCGGCTACTGGTTTTTCATAAACAATGGAAGCACCCAGACTTTGATCAATTCTTGTTGAGTTTAATCCTGACTTCTTTGTGATTTACAGTGAAGGTCATAGTGAACGGCAGCTCGGTCTCATTTTCCTGTAAAACTTACCCGAAGTCCCCTGTGGTTCTTCAGAGTAAAAGGATGAATATTGGACGCTTGGAGCCTGCTTGAAAAGTTAAGGGGGAAAGGACATCCCTGAGGCTTTGGCTCTGTGGGCAGGCAGGATTTGAGTGATGGATCGTGAGTGTGCAACACTTCTGATCCCAGTTCTCACAAATTTTATGTACACAGCTCTGGTTAGACACTTTACCTGTGATAAGTAAAAAGGAAGGCTGTTTCTTGTGGCCTCACGTATTTCCTCCCGGTTTGGGCAGCCGGCATCCTTTCTGGTCACGTCTGTGTGCACTCTACAGATCGTGCAGGTTTCATCTTCCTTTACAGCACGGTCTGGACCAACCCCATGAGCACTGCAGGTGCCGTGAACCAGATGGCTTGAGAAGTTTGAACTAATGTCAGTACTCAGTTGCCAAAAATACAAATTCAGCTTGTCCTATGCCAGCATCTCTGATTTATTTGGGCTTTACCTGATCAGTGCCTCTTTTCCTGGAATGCTAAATACCCCAAACAAATCCTGGTATATCTTATTTCAGCAAGTTTGACATAATCTTAGTTATAGGGAAAAGGCTGTCATTTACAGCTGTCTTATTTTCACAGTTATCACTTTATTATAGAGATGTATGTTGAAATTATTTATGGATACTTGTCAATGTAAAGTGTGTGGGATTTACGTGCATTCCTTTACATTGTCCCACCAACTGTTTTTTCACCTATTTATGAAAAGCTATATTAAAACCAATCAGCTGTTGGCAAACATCAGTCTGTTAATGCTTCCTACAGCATCTTACTCTCTTCAGTTAATGTTGGCTCTTTCTAAAACACTTAGTTACTGCTTATTGGAAGATTAAATTGAACTGTTACATCATCGCCCGACGACTGTCCAGCTCTATCACTTAATATACTGAACACGGTAAAAATACATACCTAATAACGTCTGCCGATGGGTTTTCCAGTTTTGGGTTGTGTGCTATGGTTACATGGTTGAATGAATATTTGGTTAGTTTTGCAAATTCTTTTCCTCCTACAGCAGAGTACAAGGTGTTGAAATGATTTGTGGTCTTCAATATGAAGTGTATATTTGCTTTGTACTATTACTATTTGCCTACTGAGTATAAGTTGTTTTTTGGTTATTTTTTTTCTTTTTAAAGGTACATTTGACCACAATTTATACTATATTAAAAGGAATTCATTTTACCAGTAGGGCAGTTTGAGTGTAACTAGAACGAGAGCTTAGTACAGCTGTAGAAAGTGGGATCTGAGCATGTGAATTAATGAGTGTATTATAGACCACGCTCCTTTATAGGCTGTTTCTTGCTGTTAATTTACCCTGTAGACATCTTTGGTGCAGTTTTAGCCTATTACAGATGTGCTTTTATGAATTTCCATAAGTTTGATTCCACATTTAACTTCTTGATTCGTTCACACAGGATGTTGTTACACTTCATGTTGTTACATCTCTCACTAGCAGTTTGGGTTGAGATTTTCCTGCGCTGAAGCCCGAAAGAGCTCAATGTTTTCATTATGAGGATAAAAAGCTATAACTGTTCATCTGCACTAGTGAACGTCAATAAGAGCAGTTCATTTTGGCTTTTGTGACTGTTTTCCCCGACTCACTCTTAATGTTTGACTACCAGTAATTCTGTATGGAACTTTAGGAAATAAAACCATCTATATCTTCTTTATGAACAATTTAAAAATTTTCAAATCAATAACTGACAGAGCAAATGAGGATTATGTGTGAATGACTGAGAGGCATATTTGCTTTAAATAAGTATGTAACACAGTGCTCATGAAAATGGTTGATTATTCACCTATGATGTCTTTTTAATTCCAAGAACTAATAATGTTATTTAGAAAACGTAGGGAAAAAATTAAGGTGAGCTGGGGGCTTCTTGTTATTAATTTGTGTTTTATTTAACCAATTTTGGTTGAAAATATTTTAAAGAATAAGCTTGCATGAGTCTTCAAGAACTTTCTAAAGCTACAATTAAGCATATAGCAGATGGTCTCTGTTCAGGAGCAATTAAAACTAAATTCACTGACTCCTGAACTGTGGATGACTTAACACATACTCTTTATTCAACATGCGCATCATGTACTTCAAGAAAAAAAAAGTTTAGGTGAGAATTCAGCAGTATGCTCCCTAGCTCAGCTATAACTAACAAATGAAACTCATAATTTGTTGAAAAAAGTGAAATTTGTTGGTACGTGCAGCTGTCCTTGTTTACAACTTCTCAGACTTCACCATTTCACTTCTGCTTGAAGAGGAAAAAATATAATTCCATAGGATTTGTTTTACAACTCTGCAGTGCATGGGGGAAAACAAAATTCCTGTGGGAGGTTATGAAGTGTGTGTATAGCTATACATGGAGCTATGTATGTATACTTATATAAACTGTTGTTATTATTTAGCAAGGATACACATAATTTCCGAGCATCTATTATTTTAAGAATCAAGGGTTTGGGGGGTTGGCAGATGGTAGGATGTTTACTTTGGTTATTTTTATATAACGTTCTTGAACCTTTGGTTAACTGGGAAATAAAGTTGAAATTGTCTTTTAAAATTGTCTTTCTTAGGTTGGAACAAGACATTAAAAAATTAAAGGCTGACCTGCAAGCGAGCAGGCAGGTCGAACAGGAGCTACGTAGTCAGATCAGTTCTCTGACTAACACAGAGCGGGGAATTCGGTCTGAAATCGGACAGCTCCGGCAAGAAAATGAACTGCTTCAGAACAAGTATGTGTTTCTACACAGCTGTGTAAATTAGTTGCTGATGCCTGTAGTCTGGTAAAGGGGAATTATTATGTTGAGACTCTACGAAATTTGAGGCACTTGTCTGCAAATCCAGCAAGACTCATTTGGGACCATTCACAGCAATTTATTTTTAGTAAGTAAAATCCTCCATTAAATCCCGTACCTGTTACCTTCCAGATTACACAATGCTGTACAAATGAAACAAAAAGACAAACAAATGATCAGCCAGTTGGAGAAGAAACTAAAGGCAGAGCAGGAGGCACGAGCCTTTGTAGAAAAACAATTAATGGAAGAAAAGAAAAGAAAGAAGTTGGAAGAAGCAACTGCTGCACGTGCTGTTGCATTTGCTGCTGCTACAAGGTACTTTGTTCTACCCCAGAAGTAAGCTCAGCTCCAGAAAATGACTGAAATGTAGCTGTTGCTACTGAATTGTGTTTTGGGGGAATTTGGGGAGGCGTTTTTCACTCTTCTGCACATAAAGGAGTAGTCTGTATTTGATTTTTTTTTTTTAAAAAAAAAAAAAAAGGTTTATTGGTGTTAAGAGATTTATTTGTATTAAGGCAGTGGGAGGACTGGAAGATCTCCTTCCACAAAGCTGAGTCTCAGTACTCATATACGTTATGTTTACAGGGTGTAAAGGATGAGTATACTCTAAATTATCTGCTGCACCTTGACTGTGCTAACAGAGATGTTGTATCTGCCGTAAAAAACGGAACATCCCCTTTCATGTGGGGACTATGAATGAAGGATTCATGCAATGATGTTGGCCAAAATACTGTCTTGATCTCACATCTTGAACATTTTCTGACTACCAGTGCTCAGCACAGTGTTGGTTCAAGTAGTAACACAGGTGTATAGGTGGGAGGTTTTTCAAGATGAAAGTATGGCACAAGTGTGGATGACTTCAATCTGCAGTGCTCCAAATGTCTAAAAAGAATTATTTCAGCTTTTATGTTTTCTGTATTTCATAAATATTCCAAATTTCCTAATACTTGAGGCATAACGGAGGGTAACTTTTTGCAGCTTTTTGCATTGTTGCCATAAGGGAAATTATATTGCTGAAAAGAACAAAGTTAGCTTTCTCTTTTTATCCTTCAATATTTATATTAATTTTCATATTATCAACAGTTCAGGAATGACAGCCTCATTCTTATTTCATCTTCTTCTCTTTTAATGTTTTTTCTGCAGAGGAGAATGTACTGAAACTTTACGAAATCGTATCCGAGAGCTGGAGACAGAGTGCAAGAAGCTAACAATTGACATAAAGCTGAAAGAAGATCAGATACGAGAACTAGAAATGAAAGTTCAGGTAATGAGAAAGCACCAGGGACTTAGATCAGCATCACAATGAGTGCTTTCAGCCCTCTGAAATTGGTGGATCTACATAAGAGGCAATCAACACCTTCAAGAATTATGCTCTTCAGATGTCTGTCTTGCATCAGGCTTTGTAAGAACCTGGGTATGAGAAAGGTTCATAGTCGCAGCTCCACACCATTCAATTGTTTAAATTAGTCGAATTTTTTTCCCCGACCCAATGGCCTGGGTAGACGGAGAATATAATCCCCTCAACGTTTTTTGTCTGTGCAAGGAGCTTGTTGCCAGTCTGTGTCATTATAAATTTCACTGCTAGCAAGTGAGATTGCTTACTCAATACAGTCTTAATCACTGGCCAGACATACTTTTTTTTGTGAAAGCACTTGAATATTGAAAGTACATTGTGGCAGACTTGTAGCAGACACATTGTCTGGCATGTTAGAGTTTAAGAGCTCAAATGTGTGAGTTAAAGTCGACCTTATTCCTTTAAAATGTCTGTTCCTAAAGATGTACTCGGACTGCCAACTGACAATTTGCATGAATGTGTATTTTTAATGTCCTGTGGTTTTTTAAGACACTCTTCAAAATCCACCTGGTGTTATTGTGAACTTGTTTCCAAATAACATATGCAGCCTTGTTGTTCCTGGGTTTACCAAACCATTGAAAACAAGTGTGGTTTATCTATGGAGAACATGAGCACAGCTTTCAAATAATTAAAACCAGCTATAATCAAGCTTTCTAGTTTTATTAGCATCTTCAAACTTTAAAAAAGCTATTTGTTACAGGTGTTAATATTTCCCCCATGGTATTATTGTTTCTTCGTTTAAAAGTATAGAGCTTTTTTTTTCCTGTATAGTACTTCTTTTTTTTTCTTATGCAAAGGGTTAATGCATACTTCCCAACCGCAAAGTGCCTGTCTCTTATGGGCAGAAAACTTGCTCCCCCCTTTTCTCTTTGCTAAATTTCTGGGTTTGCAGCACAGTTAGGTTCAACATGGGAAGTATTCTGAGATAAAGAAATCCCTCTCATCAGCCAATTGAAATAGCTTAAAATGCAATGTTTATTTAGTATCACTTTAAACTGTCTAGCAAGAGATCTGCTCCCGTTCTAGCCATTTTGCTCATGGGAAGTGTTTCTGTATTCCACAGCTTGGCCAAGAGAACTCTGCGGCTGCTTAGCTGGCACTTGGAAGTGCTGAGGAGGATTTCTGGGTGGAGGGTCTTGATACGGATGATAGAGGGTTGAGAAGCAGAGTAAATGGTACTTGCTCACCACACTGTAATTATGCATTGTACAATATGGCTTTAATCACTTGTATGATGGCCATGTATAATTACTGGAGGTAATATTACAGTGTCCTTAATTAACCATCATTTTAATTTTACAGTATTAATACCAGGCCCAGTGGTGTGCTGTGGGGAAGAGAAAGACTTCTCGGTGTATCTCATGTGTAAAGCCAATGAGAATAACATTTGTCCTAATTACTCCTGCAGGAACTGCGGAAGTACAAGGAAAATGAGAAGGATACGGAGGTGTTAATGTCAGCACTTTCAGCCATGCAGGATAAAACACAGCACTTAGAGAACAGCCTGAGTGCAGAGACGAGAATCAAGCTGGATCTGTTCTCTGCATTAGGAGATGCAAAACGGCAGCTTGAGATTGCCCAAGGTAATGTGGGGTACTTTAATTCAACACGTAGTACTGTCTGAAATTGCGAAAATATGACCGAAAGCGTATCCTACCTTTTTATTTAAGGTTGGGCTCCGGCCTCCGCTCAGCATTTCAGCTTTCTGTGGGTTTTTGTCTTTTACATCTTTGTGAATGTGAGTCTAAGCAATCCAGCTGATCAGTTGACCTAATTTCCCCAAGCTATTGAACTGAAGATGATAATCGTCAAGATGGGCTTTTAATTTATTACTATTTTCTACATTTTTATAAACCATTACCTTAAAGCTAGAAAGCTTCTTTTAAAGAGCCAGAAGATAAAATAATAGTTGCCATTTATTAAGCCCTTTTCCTTGAATCTTAATAATACTTTCTTACTCCTGAAATAAATACAGCCCAAACGTGTGGGGGGAAAAAATAACCCAACCTGTTTTAAACTTCGCACTGGTGAGGTAATCGTGGGCACTGGTGTCTGTGTTGGGCTGGTGTTGCAGCCACCAGAGGGAGCATGAAGCCAGTATAAACCCCAGCCCAGGCTGTCCTTTGTTCAGCTGTGCAAACCACGAAGCAAAATTAAATAACCTTTTGATTTAGTACCTGTTTAATTTCCTCGCAGAAGTTTGCTTGGTTGCAGGAAAATTTGGTTAGAGCGAGATATTTTTGTTTGTTTGTTTCATTTCATTGGTGTTTCTCTTTACGTAGTTTCATAAATTGCTGTAGTGATGTTGTGTGTGCCCAAAAGGGCTTTAGAAAAATGGTGAGAATAGGACAGTTTGGGAAATAAAGTAAATAACGCATTTAATAAGCAAACACTTGTGCTCCTTTGAAGTGCTTGTAAAATGTGAACAGAAAAGTGCAGAAAACAGTTGATCTGTAGAAATAATCTTTTGGTATGGGGCAGCTGTGAACCCGAACAGCAAACTCTGATGGCAGCGCGATGTCTGGTTGTGGTACATGGTAACGGGAGGTAATTAACCGCAGTTCCTCAACACAAACCAGGAGTTATGTGGGTTGTGCTTTCACTGATGTCGTGTTAGAGCGCTGAATGTCGTCTGGGTGTTTCGCTTCGACAGCTCTTATCATGGAACAGTTGGTGGAGGGTGAAAACATGCTGCTGGTTCTAAGGGATGTTATTTGCTGTTTTCAGGGCAAATCATTCAAAAAGATCAGGAAATCAAGGACCTAAAACAGAAGATTGCAGAAGTTATGGCAGTAATGCCCAGCATAACATACACTGCAGCCACCAGCACTCTGAGTCCTGTTTCCCCACATTACTCTTCCAAATTTGTGGAGACCAGCCCTTCTGGACTTGATCCCAATGCCTCTGTTTATCAGCCCTTGAAGAAATGAATGCCAATTTTCTTTTTGCCCAGTAATTTTGTCATGCTGAAGGCATCACACGGGAGTGTCTCTTGCAGTCAAGATGAAATTGTATTGTGTGAGACTGTATTCGTTGTCATTTAAAACAGGATAAAAGAACATCTGGATTGACTAGAACTGCCCATCAGTTTTTCTTGTAAATTTTTAGAAAACCTCACAGAACTTTGCAATTTATTTTCCTTGGCCAATGCATTAAAAACAATTCTTGGTTTTCAAGTAGCCAATTTTGCCTTTTTATGTACTCTTGCATGGTTTCCTCTTGAAAAATACAGGGCTTTGCTTGATTTTGAACCCTTTCTTTCTTTTTTTTTTTAATAATCGAGTTGAATTTACAGATTCGTTGAGAAATAGTGAGGAAAAACCTTTAGTTTTTACAGTGAAAGGGTTAAATAATCTAACAAAGCTTTGATTTATAGATGTATTAAATACAAATATGTGATGTTGCAGAAGATAATTTGATCACCCCTCAAAGGACCAAACAAATTTCAGGGGCGTTGTTTAAGGGAAAGAATAAGAGAATAGATGATGTGACGGTGGTTGTTGTGTGAAATATTTATATTCCCATTGGTGTTTTTAGTCATTGAGAATTGCTAACAGTCTTGTTCACAGTGCCTTGGGAAAAGACATTTCAAGAGGAAACTTGATAGTTTAAACTATTTTTTCCCCCTTCACTGTCATCTAGCTTATATATCAAGCTCATTACAGAGTCTACTGCAAATTGTACATGGTAATTTGGATGTTCATTATAAACCAAGGTTACATCTTCTGTTTATTTTGATATAAACTCAGCAGTGTTCTGTAACTTGCCTTGATTATACTGCATCGTGGAAGGCACAATATTAATACAGGAAGCGTTATTGTGAAGGCGGAACTGTGCAATGTACTGTATACAAGAGACTGTAAAGCTGGCTAATAAAAGCTGCAGTTCTGGGTTTTTTCATTTTAGTCAACTGTGATTTACACTTTATATCACCTTGTCTTTGACAATTTAAATGGAGCTGAATCTTTTTCAGCTGTTGTGCCAAGGAGTTTTTAAGGAGTTTTAAAGGAAACTCATAAATTGCACAAAGGTTTAAGCTAAAATGTATGTTATACATTGATAGAAAGCGTTTGCACTGGCAACTTCTGAAGCGTTTCAGATTTTTCCGAGGGTGGGGATCCGAGGGGGTGGGAAGCAAAATTGTGTTGGAAATTAGCAGAATTATAAACCCAAGATTATGATTTTGCAAACATGCAGTGGACTCTGGAAGGACAAAGTTCTTCTTAAAAGAAAAGAATTTTTAAAAAAAGTTTCATGTTAATTGGCATGTATGCCTCATTTAAAAAAAAAATGAAGTAGGACACACAAGTCAATAGAAGTATTAAAGTTTCATCATTTTAATCACAGATATTCTTTTGGGATAAAACTTCTAGCTTTAGCCAGGTGTGCATGTTGCTGTCATTTGCATTTTTGAATCATCTTGTGTAATTGTCACCATAAAAGTGTTACTCAGAAATGTCATAGGTTTTTCATCTTTGTGCAAAACATGAAATATTGTCACTGACTTTTTGTGTTGAGGTTCCCCCATTTTGCTGCCTACTCTGGCACAATTTTCGTTCAATACTTGGTCTTGGCTGCATTCTTTTTTTCTGTGGGGTTTACAAAGAATAAACATTTTCTTGCAGATTAAAAACCAAATAATTTTTTTTGCCTTTTTAACTGACCTGATTTAGCCTGCTATAAAGAACACATTTTGTTTGAAAAGCACTCGGTTATTCCAGGTAAGTCTTCTCTTTTGCAACAGAACTTCACTCCTGTGAAACAGGAGGAAAAACAGATGGTTTTTTTTTGTATTTGAGGTATAAACTTTGCAAGTTACCCTGTCTGTGGGCTCTTAAAAAAAAAAAAAAAAAATTAAATTTCTTGAGAATTGCAACAGTATGTCTTTAAATTCAGCCTGTGTTTCTTTTCAGCCATTCTCCTTACGCAAAAGCAAAGCAGAGGTGGACGATTTGGAGGTCTAAGCGTTGTCCTTGTCTAGACAAAAAGAACAACTTGTCCCTGGTTTTCAGCATCTGCTTAATTCTTGTAGCAGCCACAACAATTCTTGTAGTTCCTGTCGTAAATCTTTTTATTGGGAATCCTGCAGTTGTAGTCAGGATAAATGAGCTGGTTTGTATATCTTCTGCTTTGCCTACTGCCGTAGATGGTCCTGACATGGGTGTTCTTCTCTGACTGTCTATTCCAACTTCTACTTCAACCCGCAGCAGTTAAACCTCCGGGTTAAATTTTCCAGGTACCAAGAAATTCCAACCATTCTGTGGTTCTGCTGTAAGCACTGCCAGAACCTCCCAGTTCCCTGAGGACACATTGATTATTTTTTTTTAAACTTTTTTTTTCTTTCTTCTCAAACCACCCCCAGTCTGACATACACATAGATCATTTCCCACTTTAAAAGGAAAAATTCAAAATACATCACAGATAGGTTTGCAATTTTAACAGGTCACGTTGCAGTGCAGCAGAAGGTGCGTTCTGTAGTACCCTCCGCAGTTCAAATGGATGTATTCCTTTAGGAAAGGTGAAAGTATTTGCAGGCACCGGTCTGCTATGAAGGGTAAGTGGAACGAGTGGAAGGAGATAATTTAAGCACTCAAATCTTATCCCAGCCAGCCTTGGGATCTTTAAATATTTAAATGTCTGAAATGGAAAATATCTTAATGACTCATCATAAATTGTACTTGCAAGATTAATATATGGGGAATTTAAGAATGTAAGACTGCAGAAGGGTCACCTAGGATATTTTGTTTTTTCTACAGTCAATTTTGAAATATTACTGCAGAATAAATACTCTAGAGAGATGTGCCAAAGAAAAACTGAAGTGGCCAGAACTTTTTCCAGCCAGCATAAGTCTAGGAAAAAAAGGTAATGGAAAGACAGGGCTTAGATATAATGGTTTTGAGCACCTCGGGGTTTATCCTCACTAAAATTTTAAGCAGAGTGGAAAGCAGTATGTAATTTTATTTTTAATATTTAACGAAAGGCTCTTTTATTCACAGAATCTATTCTATAACTATGCGACGATGAACTAGCTCCCCTTTCTTTGCATATTTCATGGTGATGGGGAAGGAAGGGCTTAAATGCATGTATTGAGCTCAGTCGTGCTTCATCAAATAACTTCCAGAAAGTTAAAATTGCTGCTTTGACCGAAACGTCCTCTGTGGGCAGCTGGAAACGAAGCCGGAGATACCAATGCCAGTGCAGGAAAGCAGGTGAACTTCCATCTACCTTCAAGTAGCTGTTTCCTCACGAGTGTTTTAAGCAGAACAAACTTGTGGCTTTTTTTTTTTTTCTTTTTTCTTCCTTAATTGTTAAAATCAGCTTTGGAAGTTGCTTGCTTTACCCCAGCATTGCCTTAAGCACGCTGGATTTCCACACTAGAGTAACTTGGCTCCAAGACAGTTTCTTTGACCAAAGGAAACGAGCCTTCCGGCATTTCCTCGTCTGCCGTTATTCCGTCCAGGAGCCGGCTGCTCCGAATACGCTGTTATTGATGATATTTGTATGCAACAGTTGGAATTTTTTGCACTTGCAAATAAAAATCGGACTCATTCCAATAGTATTTGATAGAAAACACTCTATAAAACAAGTTTAACCCTTTTCCTTTGCCAGTAGTGCCTGCTGTTGAGGGTAAGACTGTTCCCAAGATTAGCATCCGAGAGGGGGAAGAGCCTCACCCAAAGCAAGCGGTCTGCAGCCCTCCTCCTCCACACAGGTTTGTGTACGGCCGGCACTAAGCACCACTGTAGTGCAGCGAGTTATCACATGTTTTTTTTGTTGGTTTGGGGGTTTTTTTAAACCTCACAAGTTTTAGTCATAAGCTCAATGGTAGGTAGGTTTTCAGGTAGGAGTTAGTGTGCGGCGGGGGATGTGTTTCTTTACCACTGGACACTTCCTTTTCTTGTATCGCAATTTGAACGTCAAGGTCAGAAATAGACCTTCAGGCAGTGATTATAATAGATTATAAAAATGAAATCTGAGATGCCACAGTATCTTAATTGAATCAGCATCTATGATGCACTAAAATAATACACAACCGTTTGACTAAAGCATTTCTAATAAAGGGGAATAGGCAGAAAAAAGGGCAAGAATCCATTTCAATCAAGTTCAAATGTAAGTGGCTCATTTACCTATAATCCCTCTGAGTGGTAATTATGCTGTTGTAGAGCATGTTGTCAGGTTCAGAAAATACTGGCTTTTACTGCTTACAATGAAAATCTTTACACTGTATGTCTTACGTAATTAACAAGAAATTATTTCCCATCAAAATTTAGCTGGTATGAACAGTAATGGTTGGATTATAATAAAATAATAGTGGCAGTTAGTGAAAGTGTAGCCTGCTGTCTTTACGTTTCTGGAAATGCTCCAGGAGCAGTACAGTTTTTGTGGGGAATGCAGCTTTTCTTGCTCTACCCCAAAGCTTAACAATTTCCTTTTCCAAACACACGCAGCTGTGATGCTGTGCCCCGATCGTAAACCAAGTGTCGGCTTCAGGTGAATTTTCCTATCCTGTGCTTTCAAGCCATTCCATTCAAAGTCTGATTGAAACATTCCTTATGCAAAATGCATGACAAGCATTTTAAAGACAATTTAAGACGGTGCTAAAACTAAGGGATCCTTACAAGACTGAAATAACCAGCATTTTACAATCTTTATCTCCGTAATTGCTCACTTAATCTAATCTGTTTCCTCATGCGTTTGCCACTATATCCTAACTTTCATTAACCTTGACTAAACAATTTGGTCTCTTGATGATCTTTTTAGGCAGTCTCTCTATTTTTTTTGTAACCTCGTCAGGTGTATTGTCACTTAAAACCATCTGTTTATCTGTAATTTCTTTTTCTTTTAAATAGGCCTAGGGTGGTTTTTTTTTCCCCTTAGACCTCTCTATGAATTAACTGCCATCTAGAATAATTGCAAGCAATTTTTATCATGAGAGGATTTATGCTTCAACTGCTTTTAGTCCCACGTATCAAAAAGCAAACCGAAGCGATTATATAGGGTGCAGCCATTACTCATGGGAATGCGTTTCTGTCTGCAAAGCCCCTGGGGCTCTTTGGAGCGCCCCACGGCTGTGAAGAAGCCTCATCGTATGCCATCCTCAAAGACTGAACTTTTAAAATCTTGAACTCTTTTGATGGGATGGGGGGGAATAGAAGTGAAATAGTCTTTTGTTGGCAATTAGCTTCAAAGCAAAAAAAAAAAAAAATCCACGTAGCCCTAAATGCCAAGTTAAATTTGGATCCGAAACGAAACGTTGTGGTTGATAGCAGTTTTCAATTTTAATGAAAATATTTGAGAACCGGAGGGCCCAAAGAGAACATGTCTTGGGAGTTTTCGGAAAGTGAGAACTTGCTGAAAGCAAAAGCACTTTGTGTCCTCTCCAAAACAGCCACGAGAGGGCCCAGGATGCCTGGAGAGAGCCCGGCCCTGCTCGGAGAGCAAATCGTGAACATCGCTCGGCCACCAAAAGCCTGGAAAAAAATCCATTCTTTTTAAACGGGCATCCGAATGTTATTTCATAGTCCTTCTGTTATGTGAAAGAATAGGAAATTCATCTTGGGAAGGCCAGAGCTCTCGGAGATACATGGATTTGTGTGATGACAAAAGTGTAATCAATATGCAAACATTCTCTCCATCTGAGACTACGCAGAGATTCAACGAAAGGGAAGAAGGAGTGCTCTGCTTTATTCTCCATATCCAGAAGCCTCTCTGTTGCAGAACCAAAGCAATATAGATCCTTGGTTGAAGTTTGATGCAAATACAGGAAACTTCCCACTGTGCATAGACCTACAGTATTTCACGCATCTTCTGTCCGTGTGACGGTACTCACCTGCTGAACTGCCTCTCCTGGGTGTCTGCCTGCTTCAGCCGAACTTTGCCAGGAGCTCTTTTCCCTGGGGAACACTAATATTACCGCTTAAATACCTTTCAAAGATCCCGTGGCTGTTCACGATATCCTGCAAGCCATTATGTCTTCGCTATCCAAAACTGTAGAATTGTCACCTTCCCTAAAAGAAAGGTATTATGTAGAAATGCAGGCGAAAAACATTTAGTTCTGGACCAAAGTCTAGTTTTTGATCCAGTATCTGACGACTTAGGGCTAAAACCAAGTTGCTGAATCTCTCCTCTGTTTGCAAAGCAGTACAACATATATGTTGACTTGTGTGGAGGAGCTGGTTTAGATTTCTGTTGAGAGTAATTCTTCTCATTAAAGTTCAATTTATAGTAAAGATGTCCACATCGAAAGTCACTACATTAAAAAAAGAATATTTGTAAATATAGAGTATTTTTAACCTTAGACAAATTAATACTTTATATCAAATTCTAACATGGGGCAGGGAGAAACCTCACCAGTGCTGTAATATGTCCTATTAACACCCTGTTGTTGTGGAGTTGACCTTCATTAGCTCATTCCTTTGGCTTCCTAATTTAAATGCAATTCTCCACACTGGCTCCTTTAAACTCTGTGCTTTGTCTCGTCGCCTGGTGTGTACGGCGTGTGTCGCCACGCAGCTGTACAGCAGCACCGAGCGGGCCCGTGGGTGGGAGGTTATTCTTTTAAGAAGATGAGGAGGATTATGAAATGAATTTGCTTTTCCTTTTCCTCCCCTCCCCCTTCCATTTACTTATTTTTAACTCCTTTTTTTATTACTTCCATTAGTAATCTATAAGTAGCACTTACAAGTCTGGACCAAGCTCAGAGCATTTGTGCCTTGTGTTATACGTATAGAGACAACGAGGGGGCTTTTTGCCCTGAAGTGCTCAGAGCCTGAGTGGACTTGCAGAAGAAGAGGGGAGAAATCAATCAATCAAAGGAGAAGCACAGCAGCATTCCCGTTTCGCAGCTTGGCTAGCGAGACGCAAGTACGTGGGGTTTGCTTCCCCTCCTCCACCGCCTCGGAGACCGCGGTGCTGGGCCCCGGCTTGCGGAGGAGCTCAGCGCATATCCTGGTGCCCAGATGGAAGCTGAGCTCCTCGCAAAACTCATCTTGCCGCGCGAATTTCGGCACGTTCAAGCCCTCGGCAGAGCTGGCACCTTGAATAAGACCGAGCAATCCAGGCTTAAACTGCCGCTACGTCTAAAGATTCATGGCCGCTGCTCCGAGGAGTCAGTACATCAGTGCGAGTGCAGAGTATAAAAATGGACCTGCCCTTTCCTAATGGCATTTTTACATATCATTAGCACAACTTTCCAAACCCGCTTGTAGCAAAGTGAGACCTTAAGGCTCTTTCCATCAGTGGCCACCTGGCTCACCAGGCACAAACGATCCCTTTAATGTTTCACAAGGACACGGTTTTTCCAGATGCCTGTTCGAATTGGCTGAATTCTGGTGAGTATTATTCACCTGTGTTTTGCCATTACGTTAAAAAAAAAGAAATCTATGCATTGTAGGTAATCTTTTTAACATATATTTCTGAGTGCCAGTAGCTGCGCCTTACAGGTGCAGATTGATAAAGCCCGATACTCTTAATTTTGTAGCTCTAATACAGAAATTTGAAAGTTTATTTCCTACTCTCTTTTACCTGGTCTTCATATGGAAATATAAGTAAATGGCTGGCTGGCTGCTTCAGCTGGATTTTTAAATCAGTTTCAATTAAAACTAGCCGTCAATCAGTAATGCTGAAGATACACGAGTTCATACAACCTCTGAGAAAAGAGGCAGTTGCGTAGAGGAGGGGGAGACCATTAGCTGCCGCAGGAAGAGCCTCGCGTAGAGGTCGTGTCTTCTTAGGCTTTATAGTTAATCAGGAGAGCCATATCCCCAGGACTGCAGATACTGCAAGGTGGTGCGTTCGTGCAACTACTTTGTGTTTAAAGCCTATTTAAAACCAAGTTGTACTTGTTGAAACAAAGGCTTGGCTGACGACAAAGTAACATTATTCCTTCTCAAACAGTAGTCCTGCCATTCATGCTTTGCTTTTGAAGCACTGAGGATGCTTTGATTTGCTACAAAAACTTTATTTTGCGTATTGGGCTTTAGAGGGTCACGGCCAATTTTGAATGATGACAAGAACCCAGGATGATGGTAACTGTAATGCCATCTTCCTCATGATGAGTACGTATCCTGGAGAAAGTCGTTTAACTTCTCTACTTGCTTACCCATCTGTAAAATGGGATTTTTGTTTCTTGGCTTCTCCGGGAAATATTTTAAAGCTTGCCGCATGTTTATTGCTGCTTTAAAATTTTAGAGCGTTATTAAAATGTTCAGTATTTCTGAGGGGGACTTCACTGGGCTCAGGCATACAGGAACGCAGAGGCTGCATGTAGTTATTTACAGGTAGGAATTTCTCTGGCAGATATTTTGTAAAATATTTGGCTTCCTCCTATGTCTTATCTTGCCCACAGCAGCAAAACTTTAGTAACAATAAAAGGAAAACTTAAATATATGCATATTTTTAACAAAAGGTTCTGATATCTTCTGGTCCCTCTCTTTTTAATTTGTTTCTGATTTACCATGGCTAAAGAAAAAAGGAGGGAAATGTAGTAATGCGGTGGAGAACAGCAGGACCCCCACTTAGGCATTGACGGGGGAGAAGCTGGAGGAATTGAAACCATGAGTTTTACTACATTTTATGGCACGATGTAATGCATTAACAGTCTGATTTTCATGCTGTGTTTCTAAATGGCAGCAATACTTAGAAAGTCAAAACGCTCCTCAAGTATTCAAACACAAAAGCAAGAGTTATTCACTGCAGAGGGAGCCTGTTCAATTATTCCACGTGTACCAAACCACTCAAAAGGGACCATTATCTGGTGGCTCAAGCAGAGCTCTGCAAAGCCCTGAGCAAGACGAGGTTCTGCTCCCAGCCCTGTCGCTGTGGCTTGCTGTAAAAAGGGGGGGTTTAAGTGAAAAAGTGGTGAGGCAGCTTTCTCGCCCCATAGAAACTGATCTGGAGAGATAATGGGAAGACATAGGAGGGAGAAGGATTAAACGGCAGAATTTTCGCAGCACTTCCTCCTTATTTTTTTCAGCATTGTGTGTTTAATAGTAGTTACATTAACCAACTCGTACTGATTCCCTTCTGCCCTCAGCTGAGTCTACTTTGCAATTTCTTTGTGTTTCCGTTGCAGCGGCTGTGTGCCTGCCCTGCTCTGAAGTAGATGGTGATCCAAGGAAGCAAAAAATGTGAGAGTAAGACATACTGTTCTTCCCAGTTTGTCTGGCTGATCTGGTTGACTCTCTAGTAAGCTTGTGAAACAGCAACTTTATTTGCTCTGTGATAGCACTTAAAAAGAGCTATTGGACAGGGATTCAAAACCATCACTGGCAACTGAGCAACGCCATGCTTTGGGGTCCCTGTTGCTTTTGTTTTGACCTTTAAAATTCCTGGGGCTCTCAGCCCAACTGCAAACTCCCACAAGCTGAAGCAATCTCTGAGCTGAGATATCTTGCTTGACAGGTAGAAGCTATTCCCTCCCAGCTGGGCTTTCTGTGCGGTACAGCTCTGAAGATGTACATCTCCCTCCACGTGCTGCTTGGCTCTTTACAGAAGCAGGTCCTTTATTCTAAAGGAGGTAATTTGCTTAGCTGGACTTCTTTCTTCATCTCCCTTGCTTTTTGCAGCCAATAACCAGCTGATGGAGTTTCAGCCTGTTGAAAGTTTGTGGTCTTTCTTGATTGGATTTTGGATTGCATGGCAGCCAGTAATACTATTTCTCAAAGTCCAGGCTTTGAAAATTACTTAGCCTTATGTTTGGCAGTTCAGTTAATAAGCTGCATAATTACAGTTCTAGGAGCAGATCCAGTACCTTTAGAAAGTGCAGTGGCATCTAAATACCTTCTTCCTTCTCTGCCTTGAAATGGTATTCATTTCTTTCTCCTCTCAATGGCAACAGAATTAATTTTGGAGAGACTAGTTGCTTGAAGTGGAGTCAGTGGATTAATAAAAGCGTTAATTATTAAAGCCTGCAAATGCTCCCTAATGATTGTTTGCTGCAAAGTTAATGTTTGACTGGAGAAGGTCATCTGCAAGCCTGAGTAGAAAACTTGTCTCTGTAATAGCAGGTGAAAGCACAATTACCTTCTCGTGATGATTTGCACTGGTGCTCTCTACTACACTCCGCCTGATCATCCTAAACAATGAGCTTGGGGGAAGAGCTGTTTTGCCGTAGGACAGCTGCAACCCAAAAGGTCACCCTTTTTAATTAAGTGGGAGCAATTACATGGGTTTCTGTGCTTCCTAGATTGAGGCAGGGGCACCTCATTCTGTATCCCCACCTGAAAATGAGCCTCCGACTGAGGGTGGTTTGTAGTGTTTTGCAGCCCAAAGGGCTGCGCTGCACCGTTTCCTGAGAGCTCAATTAATGCGTGGCAGATACGCAAAGGAAATGAGCGGGTGCTATGTTTTTACACCCATAATCTGTGCTGAAATGATGTGCAATCAGAAGTGGCTAGCAATAATCTGTGCTGCAAAACCTCAGCTTGCTGTGGGACTGGGGTGGGAGGTGTCATCCCGAAACCTCTGTGTGCAGTTGCCCGTATACGGTCTTCAGGTGTAATTGAACTGAATGGCACCAGCAGGTATCTTCCCCAAAAGAGATGGGCATCCCATTGCTCCCGCTGAAGGATGATCTCCTCTATTAATTCTAGGTCTAAGGCGTGCTGCTGAGCCTTTCTGATCCAATCTCGTAGGGGCAAGTTACCTGCAGGCTAGCCAGAGCCTGTGACAGTGTTTCTATACTGAATCCCGCGCTTTGACTATTTTCCTCTACTAAAAGCTAATTGGAAAGGACATCAAGAATCTAGCTTAACATTTTGATTTTCCTGAAATGATGGTTGGTAGTATCAAGAATGAGTAGAGACCTCAGTTTTTCCCAACCCTGCCACTCACTCTCTTTGTGGTTTCGGGCAAAGCATTTAACCTGTCTGCGCTTTGAACTTTTTTTCCTGTTTAAAATGAAGATGATAACATACAACCTTGAGAAAAACCCTCGAGAGCCTTTGTAGGAAGGGCGTTGTCACCGTGCTGCCAAGTTCTGTAGTTGTTAGGAGACCGGATGTTTAACTTTAGAATTTAAAACAAAACCAAACCCTCTGAGTGAAGCATTGCGTGTAGCTGCTGGGTTTTAGGCATTAATAATGTTGCAAGTCCCTGTGGACACTCCCTAGCTCATTGCTTCATCAGAGGGATGAAAACTGTGTTTTGCAAAAGGAAGCGTGGTAAGAGGAGGAATATCAAGAGGTGTTCCTCTGCCGGAGGTGAACAGTCAGAAACGAAAAGTAGGGGAGCAGCCAAACGCTCTTTGGTGCAGCTACACCTCAAGTGAACAAAAGACACAATGAAAGAACCTTCTTTATAGTAAACAAGGTAGTCAGTATGTAAAAGCAGAGTTGGAAAGGGTGATTGCTGACGTGAAGAAATAAAAGCTGCTGCTTTATCTTTCAGAACTAACAAGGGCTTTGGAAGTGTCTGTTACGAAAGCACTGTTCACCCAGGAGAAGAGGATGAGGACATCTGAGATGTCTCCTGTGACACGTAGCACCAGGAGAAGCCCTGTCAGTCTCATAAAGGATCATGAGAGATCACCAGGTGGGAGAGAATTGAGATTATTCTGCCCATTTGATAGAGGAAAGCTCTAAAGCTCTTGCGCTTCATGGACCGTCCATGCAATTGTTGCAACTTTGGGGATCTCTTCATTAACCTCCTAGATGTTCATAGGCAGGCTCAAAGGAACAGTTCCTGTCTCCTGGGATTTTGGCCCCTTGCTTTGCAGCTTCAAATTAAGCTGATCAAAGGGGATTGAGCACAATCCAAGCTGCACGTGCTCCCGGCGTAGCGAAATACAGAGAGAAATCTCCTGATGGGTTCTGACAACAGGAGCCACAGCAGCAAGAACACAAGGAGCTGCAGCAGCAAGAAAACAAACACACACTGTCTGGGACTTGAGGGGTTTTGTATATTCAGCCAATTGAGATTTATCAGCCGTCTTTTCACTATAATTCCCAGGGACATGGGAATGTTTCAGTCAGACCAGCACTGCTAGGCGGTGAATGGCCGTGTGACTCCGGGAGCTGGGGCAGTTCCTGCTCGTAGCTGTGACTACCCGAGCGCGGGGTGAAGCAGCCTGTCGGTACTCTGCCAGAGCCTACAATTAAGCCTCTCAAGCCTGTTTAAATGATACCGAGGCACAGCTCCAGCGAGAGGTCTCTCCCTTTCGCTACCCTAATTTACGCTTGCTGTTGATCACTTAATATCCCCCATTCGAGCGTTTCGCTCAGCAGAAGAAAGGTCAACAAGGGAGAGCAGAGTTCTTGGCTTGCGCATCTGCGATGCCAGGCTCTTTAGGAGGCTCTTTGGGAAGTGTCCGACATTTACGGATGTCTACAGTGCCTGGTGAAGGATGTCAGGATTCTGGCCATGGAGCAGGTCAGTATTTGTAAGCTGTCCGTGGCAGAGCCTCTTGTTTGTGGAAGGATGTGGACAGCGAGTGATGGGGACCCAGACTTCATGTGCGAGTGCCTTCATGAAATGCATTTCAGAGCCCGTGAAGATGACTGATTTCTTCCCAGCCTGATGCTGGTGGGGTACAGGCCAGGCTGCACATGAAGGGTTGGTGGGTTTTTGTTGTTGTTTTGGTTTTATTTTTTTAAGAGTCTAGTCAGCAGAAAAAAAGGCCAGCAATACATCTCGGCAGAGAAAAGCCTCCAAATCCCGTATCCAATTGAAGCTGCAGAAAGAATGAAGGTTGGCAGAATGGAATTATCTAAATTGGAGTTCAGCCAGGACCCTGGGGCTCACCCTCCTCCTCCTCCTCCTCCTGTGAAAGTGCCATTGGATATTTGATAGCTATACTGGACCCAACCACTTGGTTTTATGTGTCCCTGTCGCCGGGAGTCGCTGGAGCAGCAAACCCCCTTGGCTTCCTGCTGGAGCTCAGCCTATGGAGTAGCACCTACCAAATCTTTCCTAGCTACAGCTTGCGGCACCTGAGTTTTCTTTGGCAATCCCTGCCCAGGTTCTGCCAGCTGAGAGCCGCCTTCTTGGTGTGCGGGATCTGGCAGGGTCGCAGCCCAGAGGCGGTACACCTGCAGGCTCCGCTCGCGGCTTCGTCTTTTACTGCTGGTGGTGGGCGACCACGTCTTTGATCCGCTTCTCCCCGGCGCCCTCCCACGTTCCGCTGAACACTCCCCCAGAGCCTGCAGTGGGGAGGGGAGGCGAGATATGCCGGTTCTCTGCACCTGAGGATTTCGCTGGTGCAATTCCCCGAATCCCCTCACTTTTGGCCACGTCTAGACACGTCAACGCGGTGTGGCAAGGCAGGGCAGCTTGCGTGTGCCGGCGCATCAAGAGGAGAGTCCTGGATTCGCTGCTGTGACTGTGTAACAAGCCCTGCCTTGTTCCGTCCTGCTGCGATCAACAGGACCGGGGCTCCTCCGGCTGCCCTGTCACCCTGTCGCCGCGTGGGAGGGATGTCATTACGGGCTCTGCCCGGCTATCGTCAGCAAATGTGCTCCCGCTAGCTGGGTTAGCAAAGGGGCGATCGGGCGGCGGTGTGTCACTGCTTTGTCCCGGTGGCCAGAACACACCAGAAAAGTTATTTCTCCTGATTCTTTGGTATAAATATTTCATGCGACCCAGGAAAGTCCCGGGGGGGGGAGGGGCTGTGCCGTGCGCTCTGAGCATGGGCCACGTGAATGGAGGTGGTGTATTAATTATTATGAAACAGCTCTGAGAAACAAATGCAGGTTGCCATGGAAGCACCGGCAGCGACAATGTCACCTCATTTTTAAGATGCTTTCAATGTTCCAAACACAATTTCCCTTCTCTTTCAAAACAGACAATGGCAAAATATCCCGGTGGAGGGGAGATGGGGCCGCGTCCACAGGCGGTGCGAAAACTTGCCTCCCCTTTACAAGAGCTGAGAGATCAACTTCATGCCTGAGCCGTGGGGAAGGGGTCCGGGGGGCTGCAGGTAGAGAAGCGGACCCGGGAGGCGAAGGAAAGCGCAGGCTGGAGAGGGGGGGAATAGGCTGTTCCTTCCCCGTTCCGAGAGGGAAGGGCTGGGGATGCGCAGGGCAGCAAGTCTAGTGACCCCTGCTCCTTGGGAGGTTTGGGGGGGTACCAGGAGAAGAGTTAAACATTAAAGAGGGTTAGAATAGGGACGCAGGAAGCTGTCTCTGAGGATTTGAATAGAATAAATTGAGATCTTGTACGAGAGAGGAAATGAGGCAAGAGGTAATGTTGAGAATTGATAATGCTGTTTTAATGAATGCAAAAATTCAAATTATTGGAGAGCAATGAAAAATACAATAGTAAATGCCTGGAAGCTGGGTTCTCCCTGCCCCTTTCAGTCGTCTACGCGAAGCAAAACGGTGACCTTTTAACCCACTTTATTTTAATGAACCTTTTGTTGCCTGACTTGCCCCGGGAACTTGTAGTTCTAGTGCATGTAGCCAGGACTGGGAAATCTGAAGGAATAATCAGTTGTAGCCAAGTCTCGACTTGTCTGCTCTCAGGTAGTCCCATCTGCGGGCTACAAGCGCACATGTGAAGGCGATGGTGTTTAACCGGTGGCGCGGTGCCATCTGCCAGCCGCGTACCCTGACCGATGGCAGGCGGGTTCTGCCCCGGCCGAGTGGTGGCTGGCTCCTTGCTGCCCACAGCCCGGTTGTGTTCCCGTGCCAATGGGGCCGTGCGAGCTCGGGCAGCCACTGTGGCACCGCTGGTGGGTGTCAGCTGATGGATTTGATGAGCCACTGAAACATCATAGAATCAGAATTGTCTAGGTTGGAAGAGACCCTTGGGATCATCGAGTCCAACCATCTACCCTACTCTACAAAGTTCTCCCCTACACCATATCCCCCAACACCACATCTAAACAGCTCTTAAACACATCCAGGGATGGTGACTCAACCACCTCCCTGGGCAGCCTATTCCAATGCCCGACCACTCTTTCTGTGGAAAAAGTCTTTCCTAATGTTCAGTCTAAATCTACCCTGTTGGAGCTTGAAGCCATTCCCTCTTGTTCTGTCATTAATTGCCTGTGAGAAGAGACCAGCACCGACCTCTCTACAGTGTCCTTTCAAATAGTCGTAGAGAGTGATGAGGTCTCCCCTCAGCCTCCTCTTCCTCAAACTAAACAGTCCCATCATCACCTACGAGCCAGTATCCTGCATGCTTTATGGGTGTTAATCACAGAGGTGCAACGTTTGTCCTATTCTGGCTGCGCTTGTCCTGTAACGGGAACGACTTCTGCCTTCAGAGCTGTGCTCGCTTTGCTCCTGCAGTCAGTCTCTCACTTTGCATTTGTTCTCTTGCAATTGCTGGATTTCTCGGTTCTGTGGCCCCTGCCTCGGTTTTTCGGGTCGTTCTTGCTGTAGTACCGTGCATGCTTAAAAGCCTGCAGCGTTAACCACCTGGACAAGGGCCCTGCGGGCATTTCTGTGGTGCTCAGAGCATGAGTAGAAATAGATTTACCGGACCCATGCTGTTCAAAACTGGTGGGAAAAAGCCATTAAAATTTCATAAATTCCTAAGACCCAATGTCTCTGCTGTCCTGAAGCCTTTCAGTGCAATGATTTCTGCTGCCTTAAAAGGTCTTTATGGAGACCCCAATTGCTAACACCGAGGGCAGCAAGTTCCATGCGGGAAGGCTGGAGTGGCGGTTGGGAGCTGCGGCTCTGGCTGTTGCGCAAAGGGGATTGTGGTGTCCCTGTGTTTTTCACCCAAACCTGGAGAGGGGCTACTCCACCATTCATGATTGGCCTTAAAATCTCTCTTGGACTAAAGAGGAACACTGCAACCCACTGTGCGTTTGAAAAACTCACGTGTACTTAGGCAGACTTACTAAGAAAAATGCATTTTAACCAAATAGCTAACGACATAACTTAGCCTGTTTTGTGGCGTTTGCTTGTGAGATGAAGAGGTTCTATTCTGGGCCAAAGCGAAAATCAAAATGTAAAACCTTGCGATGTTTTTTCAGTGACCTTGGATGACCACGCGCAGAAAGACGACTGCAATATTCCAGCTGTTAAATCAAGCGATGGTGGATTTTGAGTCTTTGCTGAAAGGCAGCGGTATCTCCCTGCAGTAACAGCCTGAGCCAGAGCCGAGCCAGCGGGCAGGCATAGAGGAAAAGTAAGTACTCAAATTCATTTCAATTCCCTCTGTATCTTATGATAACTGTTAAATTATCAGCACCAAGAATAGCATTTGTGGTTATTAAAAGCATCCGTCAGTCCACTTAGCCACTGTAGCTGGTGCTAACCCCAATCTGTCTGGTTTATGCTCCCGCTGTGTTGACTCTGCACCTCTGCAATGGCAACGGGGGCGCTGATTCAAAGGGGAGTATGGCAGGCGGTGTTGGCTATGCCGGAAAGCAGAGGAAGACGCACAGAGACTTTGAAATTCTCTTCGTAAAGGAAAAATAAGAATAGAAAATTGATTTCTCAATGGTTTGGCCTTGCCAAGCCTCAGCCCTCACCCAAAAGAGAGCTGTGACACTGCTTGCTGGACTTTAGCTGCAAACACATTTCATTTGCATCGGTGGCCGGCTGGTTAGCAGGATGGTCTCAAGGAGTCCCTGGCACGTGGGCTGGAGTACGGGGTAAGTGGGCTTCACAGCTGAGTGTCTCACTGTTCTTGGTCATCTGATCTCTGCCTGGCACAGCCATCAACTGCAGTGAGACTTCAAAGCTCCCAGCATCCTTTCACAAACAATTTTAATGCTTTGGAACCTGGGCTTCGAGATTCGGGTGAAAACCCTCCACACAGAGTGATGAAGGTGGTGACCTCCTAATCCCAGAGAGCAAATGTCAGCCTGAAGCTCAGGAAAGGGAGGAATAAAACCCCAAAGCATCAAAGGGGGCACAGATGGTCAAACACTGATGGAGAGCACAGCTCCCTGGCAGGGAGCCTGTGGGCATTAATATGAAAGCAATTTTTCTACAGAAGCACAGTTCTTCTGATAAACCAAGTTCTAGCAGCTAATGACAAGACGGGAGCCATTGAACTAACCAGCAGGCAATACAGATTTTCCAGTGCATTTCTGATGGATGTTTTTAAAATATAGAGGTTTGTGGGTTTTGTGTTTGTTTGGAGGTTTGGGGGACATTTTTGTCTTTTAAAAAGCCTCCTTTCATTTGAGTTTAAAAAAAGGT
Organism: Anarhynchus alexandrinus; assembly: GCA_008711295.1. NCBI lineage: Eukaryota > Metazoa > Chordata > Aves > Charadriiformes > Charadriidae > Anarhynchus > Anarhynchus alexandrinus. The sequence continues at coordinate 578,841 of VUYV01000331.1, read as the reverse complement.
TCCTGTATTTCCTATCCCTTCCATCTCCAGCCTTAACACGCAGCAGCTGCTGAGAAGTCCAACTCAATGTCTGGATGCCACACAAGCTGGCTGTGCCAGCAGCGAGCGGTTTTTAACAGCCTGAGTAGTCAATGCCTTTTCTGTCTGGTCCTCGGTTGCTGGCAGTGCCTGTGATGCTGTAATCAAGCCTGCTCACAAAGCCAGGCTGGGTTCGGTGCACGGACGGTGGAGCTGCACGGGAAGCCAGCTCCAGCACCGAGCTGCTGGCAGCAGGAGGGTTTGGGCTTGCTCCTGACCGAGCCCTCCGGCGTGCAGCGAGGGGAGTGCTGTGGCCTGGGAGAAAATGCCGTGGAAGTCCTGTACCTTGAACTCTTGCCATTGTTAATTAACCACATAATCTCTCTCTTATGCAGCGCTGTTCATCAGTTCATTTGTCTTGTTCTCTTCGCTTGGCAGATGGAGAAACTAAACCACAGAGGACCAACATTTTGGCCAATTGTCACCCATCGAGACCATCTGCAGAAGCCAAAGTAAACCAAAGTTCCCCAAATGCCAGACCAGCGCACTAACCACGAGGTAACACTGCTTCCGTCCTGTTCTCCCTATAAAATTTGATAAAATTAGTCTCATTTCTCTCTTTGATTCCTCTTGAAGTGCTGGAGTGCTACGCCCAAATGAATTCCCCAGGCTACCTCAAAACTTTGTGCCTCTTGCTCTGTGGAAGAGCGCATCACTTGATGTCCGATAAGTAACGTGGTGACCGGAGCGCAGGCAGGGGGGATTTGATGCTCCTTTGCCAAGAACGGGCAACTGGGGTTGCAGCAGCCAGTCCCCGTGTCAAGCTTGTAGGTGCTGACAGCATCCTTGGGGAGGAAGAGACCTTCCATTGCCCTCGCCACGGCAATGCCCTAAATTTCTGCTCGCCGATACCCAGACACAGACCAAACATGCATTTCTCACTGGGCAGACTGGAGGAGAAGCAAAATAATCCTTCTTGTGCCCTGCGCAGCAGCTGAGGATGTTTCTTCTAGCCTGGCACCCTCCACCCAACTCCTGGAAACTGCAGGCAGAGCATTGTTCCCGAAATGTGATGTGATGCAATAGGAGCCCAGTGCTTCTCAGCACAGTCCCTCTTCAGCAACTGCAGAAAACTAACAATGACAAAAGGTGCCCTTAAGGGTATTTGCTTCCCAGAGGAATGCACTTAAGGGCTCTGTGAAGCGCACTGACGTTATTAAAAGGATGTGCGCGGGGGAGCGCTTGTCAGCCCTAAGTGAAATTGATAAAAAGATGTTTTATGCAACAGGCTGTATTTAAATCTAAGGGACAATTTAAGCTGCTTTGGGGGTAATAGCATCTCTTTGATTGAGAAGCCGTGTTTTAAATATGGAATTAGTGAAAGTGATCGTGTTGGTGACCCTGTTTTCAGGGAAGGCACTGTTATGCATGTTGCAGTGAGCAATGGGACTTGAGGCACAATGGAGTGACTTTAACCCTTCAGTGGCTTTCACCTGATTAAGGACCAGCCCCTCTGCTCTTTCCTGGTGTGTCAGAAGTCTGGGTTTGGTCCCTGACCACAGCGTGGTGACTGCTCTTAGTTGGGAGCACCAGATTTGAGAGGAGAAGTGCAAACGCCCAGCTGCAGGCTTTTAAAGGGCTGACAGCGGAGAGGCATCTACGCCAGCCCGGATCTGAAACCCTCTCCTAGTTAATTGCCTTCTGCCTGTGCGAGATCAGCCTCTGTTTCAGACGACTATCACATTCATTATCGTTCCCTTTCTGAGCTGTCATCCAACGTTACTGTTCCCTGCCGCACTCCACCCCAGATCTGGCTCCTTTTCAGTGCTCCCTTGATGCAGTTTGGCATCTCTCTGGGCGAGAAGTGCCATTGCTGCCACCTTCCCCTATCAATATCCCTTTCTTGTAGTGCCCTTCTGCCTTGGCGCTCAATACCATCAACTCAGTAATTAGCATTGCATTGTAATTGAATTGTCAAAAGGAGCTTGCGTCAGAGCTGAGCGAGTCAGCAGGGTTACTGCTGTCTCCTTTGGTCTTTCCTCATCTTTTTAACGTCTTTTCTTCATCACTTTATCGTTTATTAGTCATAATGGTGTCTAAGGATTAGATGGGGAGCCTTTTGGGGCAGGCTCTGTGTCTTCATACTCCTCCTGCAGCATGCTGGCAGTGCCGTAAGCAGCAAGAAACCTGTATCAAGGATTGCTGTTTGGTCCCTACCTCATCGCTGGCTCGCATCCTCTCTCCTCCTTCAAGCCATGTGCTAAATCTCCAAAGTGACTTGGGGGAGGTGGGGGGTGTTTTCAGAGGAGCTTCAAGTGGCAGCAGATGTGCAGGGGTTGTCCTGCCCAGCCAGGTAGAACCAGCTGCTGAACCAACAGCTGGTGAGTGCTGGTAAGCAGCTGAAGTGGCTGCTAAAAAGGGCTTGAAGAAGCTCTTGCTCTGTGTGCTGGTGCCCCTCTTGGGAGCTAAAAAGGGCTTGAAGAAGCTCTTGCTGAGTGCTGGTGCCTCTCTTGGGAGCTGCCCTCCACCCTTCTCCACCCAGTCCCACCCATCCCAAACTGTGCTCCTAGTTCAGCCCGTGTGCCCTGGTCCTGCTTTCGGCACTGACCGTCAGCACATCCAGGAGAGGGCTGGGTGCTGAGCACCTCTACACCTCTGCCAGGACAACTCTCCCAGCTCCTCCAGGCAGCACAGAAGTATGTACGAGCCTCCGATGTAGCAGGGGGAGACATTCCAGAGCCTGGCACAGCTGCTTGCTGCAGTCAAATACAAAACAACTTCTCTGCCACTGCAACTCATCCTCTTGGCCATGAATTTTGGGTTTCCCTTTTGGCAGCAGCATCAGAGAATTTGCAGATGAAAAGCCGCGTGGCAGAGGAGCGGGGCTGGAGCAGGAAGAAACGCCACGCTGCGGATTTGCCAGGCCCCCTCTGAACGCGCTCTCCTCTTGTCTCACTGCCACTTCCTACAAGATTAATGCAGAGAGCACGTAGAAAACGCCTTGGCAGAAATAAACACGTTTTCCATCCATCTGGGAATCCCGGCAATCTCTGTTGATGCTCCTGCTTGTAGCCAAGCCACGAGCTTTCAAAACACCGTTGGGACCCATTTTACAGCAGCATTTCCAAATAAAGAAGGCAGTTCTTACACAGCGGTTTGCAGGGCTGAGAGAGGGAGCAAAGCCATGTGTTGTCTCGTTTGCAGGTGCTTTGACCTCTTTTTCCTGAGACTGTTTTGCAGCAATACTTCTATTCTCCTCTCCCTTCATCTCCCCATTCTGGGATGCTCCAAATTTCCCCGAAGAGATACCGTTGCTGTTCACCAGTAACATGAGTAAAGGGTGTGGAGAAGAGCCCGCATCAGGACCCACAAGCTGGTGAGACTCAGGCACTCGGCTGCAAAGACAGCTCAGACGTGGTTGCTTTGCGTGCCAGCGAAGTTCTCCAGCAAAGCTGGGCTCTTCCACAAAGGTTAGGCTGACTTCCCAGCCAATTTACATGCTGATTGAGGGTGGATCTGTGGAAAGCAGCTGGGAAGGTAGAAACACCCAAGGGCTAGAGCAGGAGATGCGATCCAGGAGATAGTTTGTGTGCCGGCGGCTGGCAAGCCAGGACAAGTCCCTTCAGTGCTCCTGTCTACACAAGCAGATGTCAAATGCCGCGGGGAACCTGTGAGGAGCGGGATACAGTCACTCCTGTCATGGCAGGAGAGGCTGGAGAAGCATCGCTCCAAGAAACTGCTCGTACACTGGATGTGAGCGGTGACCCCGGTGCTCTCCTTCGCGACTGGCTCTGGCAGGAGAGGGCTGTACGACCCCTTCCCTCACCGTTGGCCGCTGTCAGCTTGAAGAAAGGCCTCATGTCCTCTTGCAAATGGGGCTAACGTGGGGCCGTCAGAGCCTGTGGCACCCATGGCCCGGCTCTGCACAGCCCCTGCTCTTTGCACAGAGCAGCAATTCGGCAATTGGTGTGAGCAGTGTTATTGCAGACCACGCGGATGGGCGTTAATACACCAGGATGGCAGCACTTCGTCTGGTCCTGCTTTCAAGCAGACGAGGTACTTTGCTGATCTGTGGATTCTACATCCCCCCTGCACATACATCAACTGTCCAGTGCTCCTACAAGCTTCTCAGCTGCTGCATTTCTCTCCTCATTAAAATTAAACCGCCCAGACCTATGTGTTTCAAAGATCTTCCCTGTTCTTGCATTCGCTGAGCTACCTGTCCCTGCGCTTCCATTCACCCAGCAAGGATTCGCTGAGGAGCGGGGGCCTCTGCTTTGCTGTTGACTGCAGGAAGAGTGAGCTGCTAAAAGTCTGGAGGACAGGAGTGTGCTGAGAATAATCAATATTTTATGACCCCTTCCCAGGCAGGCAGGCCGGCCGGCGGGTTTACAGCCCGGAGGGAGCTGCGCTGCCTGACCTGCAGCTCCCGGCAAGTGGAGATGCCACACTCAGAAACATGCAAACACTGCGGGACTTCAGCAAAAGGGAGTCAAGCGCTCCCGTCGCCTGCTGCACAGCCCCGGCTTCCTCCAGGATCGCTGAATGAATGGGAAGGACATTTCTCCCTGCAATGGGTGGGACCTGCTTTGATTTCGTGCAGCACTAGTAAAAGGAATGCGCTCCTCCTGGATGGAACGACTGCCGGGCTCCTGCCAGCCAGACCCTGCTTCCCTTCCCCGAGGTCAGCGGGGAAACCTCCCAGCACGGCTTTGGGGGGTTCTCCACTGTTTGGGGGCACCAGGATATGGCTCAGGGTCGGAACTTTTGCCACTGTAGCTGTGGGACAAATGCCTGGGTCCTGCTCCGGCTCCAGCTGAGGGACTGACTCCCCACAGGCTTGTGCCTTGCTGGCTCTGGCATCCGAGAAGAGGTAAAATTCACCCACCTTTAGTGGGTGCGTGAAACTTGAAGGAAATCAGTATCTTTGGGACCTCATTGCTCTGCCAGGCTGGGGGGAAACCAGCTGCTGGATCCCGGAGCTGCTGGGATGGACGTGCTGGCACAGACAGGGGCTGCGTACTTCATCCTCAGAACAACCACCTCATCCCTGAGGACGTGTGCGGGCACTTTTTGTATTCCTGAACTTAGGTGCCACGTTGCCTCTGTCACTGCAAGAACAGACCGTCCGGTCAGCTCTGCTCTCTACCTAGAAGCAGCACCTGATGTAGCAACATATTTTGGGGCTGAAGGGTGGCCAGTGACCCCCTGCAACCCAGGGCTGGTGGCCAGAGCACGGCACAGCTCCCACACCAGTTCTGTCCTCTCCAGCTGGAACCTCTTAGCTGAGGACTGGCCACCAGCACCCTGCCGAACCTAGTTCCCCTTACGCTGCATCCCAATTTACATGTGACTAATTGCAACCTCTTGTTGCTATGGGACTGACATCTCCCTGCCTCACCTTCGCTTTCACCTTTTGTTTTTGTTTTGTTTTCCAGGTAACTGCTCTTTGTTCTTTTATTTTCCTGCGGAGATGTGGTGGAAAAGCTGGGACCAGGGAGGGGGGTAGGAAGGGGGAGCTGTAGACTGTAATAGGATATAATGGACTTTTGTAAATATGTAGACAGCTTTTGCGTACAGTACAGCAGAAATAATCAGCTTTTCGTGGATCAGGAATCACGCAATGGGACTGAGGCTGCTGGAGGGACTTCCCAGAGGAGAGGCAGCAGAAGAGACCCAGTATGCTGGGTGGAGGGGGACAGGGCTGGGGAGGACCAGAGGGTGCACATTAATCCATCCCTGTTCTCACATGCTCTGCTGCATCCCCAGACATCCGAGTCGGGCAGCCTGAGCATGCCATAATGCGAAGAGCCAGCAACTGGCACTAGCCAGTTGCAAATTAAAGCCACAAATCAAACCCCACATTTGCTGTTGGGGTGGTCACGCACTTGTCGCAATGGTATTATTATTATCTGTCCTGGAAACAGCACCATAAATAGCAGCAGGGCTTAACACATGCGTTCACTGCCCCAAACTGCTTACAGTGTGGCAGATCCTCCCTTCCCTGCAGGAGAGCGTAGGAAGGGACTTCCCGGGAGAGGCAGTCCCTGGGGGATCGGGGCTGGGGTCCCCAGGACCTGTCCCAGGGTGGCAGATGCCCCAGGGCTGCAGGGAGCCAGGGTTAAGCCCAGGACGGGACTCACATGGGGTGGCCGCTGTCTTAGTGCGGTGGCAGAGCTAAAAGCAGCAGCGGGGACCGTTCCGGCTTCCTTTGGGGTTAGTAAAGGCCCTGTTGGTCTCGGTGCTGGAGGAGAGGACACAGAGTCTGGCTGCATCGTTTGCCATGGCAGAGGCAGAACAGGGACTGCTCCTCTGTGCCAAAGGTGTTCATGAGAAACACGGTAACCCCGTGTTAGATTGTTATTCTAACGTCTCCTCTCTTTGCTCAAGGACAGTCTCTTCTTTTAAGTTATTAACGTGGAATTATCAATACTCATATTCTGGTTTGTTGTACCTCCTAGCAGGGTTCAAAGCAGATACGTTTCCAAAGAAATGTAATTGATTCAGTACAAACAAGAGCAGAATGACATTCAGCATCGAGTCGGAGTGTGAATCGGTGCTGTCCGGGGCACGGGATGTAAAGATGATGGAGGTACCAGCAGCCTTCGGAGGAGCGGGTCAGGGGCACGGGGGGATGTGTAGCTCTGCCATATGGTCGGGAGACCAACAGCCGCGGGAAAAGGAAGCTGGACTCAGAACACACTTATTTATCAGGTGCACCTGGCACGGAACAACCTGAAACCCAGCGTGCAGCCTGTTCAGCGAATAAAAGGTCAGAGTGGAAGGCTGCGATTGCCCCTCTGAATTCCTGAATAGTAGAAGCCACAGGACTTAATTCTCTCTTTCAGCAGGACAACCAGGCTTTGCTTAAGTTTTTCCACTGCTAGAGGTTCCAATCCAATTCTTGATAAATTGTTCCAATGGCAAATTATCTTCATTCTTTAAAAAATAAAAAATAATTAATAAAAAACAAACCACAAAACAAAAGGTCTCGAAACAAACAAAAACCCCACCCCCCAAAAAAAAAACAAAATCAAAACCCAACAATCTGTTCTGAGTCAAATTTATCCAGCTTCATCCTTCAATAATTGGATATGATCTCTTTGTCTCCCAGGTTGAAGAGACTCCTATGGTCGAGCTGCTGTTCCCTGTGACGCTGCGCTCCAGATACGGAGCGGGTGGATTTGCTGTCGGCCGAGTCCATGGTGCCGCCTCCCATCGCCGGCTCTGCTTGCGGGTGAGAGGAGAGAGAATCCGGCTCGCGATCACCGCTGAGCGCTGCACCTCTCACACAGGAATCTCAAACCGCTTTAAAATCAGGAAACGATTTTGCTTTGCAACAGTGGAAAAAAAAAACCAAAACCAACAAACAAAAGAGAAGCCAGCAAAGGCCAAGAGTGTTTTCCAGAAGAGGATTTGGTGACTTTTTAGAGCGGTCAGTGCCTGCCCTTCCCTTTGCGGTCAGCTGAGACCTGAGCGCTCAGCCCTGGGAGGGCCAAGCTCATCAGCCACGTGACCAGATTCCAGTATTGCTATTAAAAGCTCAAAACCCCTGAGTCAGCTCCTCCCCCGAGTCTAAAGATTTTTTTTTAAAAAAAAAAAAGAAGTCAAATTTCTCTGCTTGCTGTCTGGATTTTTGAACTTCTGTTCTTCATATTTTCAACCACAAAAATCTAGGAACCTCATGTTTTAATGGAGGGAAAGACTTGTAATCTGATAACGTAACCCTAGGGGCAGTGTGTAAAACAGCAAGGCTTGTGAGAGCTGACCGCTCCAAAAGCTACACAGCACATCCAGAGCGAAACCGGGAATAAAATGTGACCCCTGTTCTCCAGATGTACTCATCATGAAATGTTTATGTTTTTGTTTTTGTTTTTTTTTAACTTGCTGACATCTTTCGACGTGCCACAGCCCTGCCTGCCCCTTCTTCATGGGAAGGATGAAGGACGTTTTGTTGGGAAAGAAATTCCCAGTGAAGCCTTCGTCTGGGCGGTTGGGTACGGGTCTCGCAGAGATGTCCCAGCTGCAAGGAACGATCTCAGCACACAAAGGAAACAACAATCTGGACTGGAGGGTAAGGAGATTATAAGGATTAAACAAGATGGAGAGAGATGTTTACAATTATTATTAGCTTCAAAATCGGCCCAACCGGAGCAGCAAGGCGCTGCCCATCTGTTGTTTTACGTCTACACGGCCTCGATGGCTTTGTTCCCGTCCGCACCTTAAATTCGATGTTCTGGTACAGCCTGAACGTACAGCAACACCAGCAATAGCAACATCCGACCCTGGTGATGCAGTGCTGGAGGTATTGACGCTGGCTGGGTGGAAGCAGCTGGGGAAGAAGAGCCCTGCAGAAACAGGTTGGAGAGAGAGAAATAACATCTTAAATGCAGTACGGTACCGGGAGAGAGGAGAGACGGCACTGCTGGGCAGAGACAAAAGGCAACACAGAGTTTTCTTAAGGAAAACCTGAAAAATGGTTATAATTAAGAACACATTAAATTGAGCTGAGTGGTAATATTACATGAGGCGGTCGTGGCTTTTCACACAGTTCAAATTAACTCCCTTGGCATCTGTGTTATAAATTCCCTTATCCACGTCTGCTCTAACCTGACAGAGAAATGTTGCTCAGGGCTGCTGCACCAGCAAAGGCCGTGAGATGAGGGGGATGGAGAATCTGCCAGGAGCTTGCTTTAGGGGATGGGAAGAGGATGAAACCTTTTTCAAAGGAAATACATAAGAATCAAGGGATGGATTTTGCAGGCTTTTTCCTAAGAAATCCTCATCCGAGCGATGGGGCTATTTTCTAGGGGAAGATTTACCTCTGAAAGGGAAGGATGCTGGACCCAGTGCAATCTTGGAGGGTTGTATGTATGGGGGAGTGTGTGTGCACAGGGGGATATGAATCTAAACCATTTCTGAGATGTGAATTCATTGCTGTTGTTCTGCTCACGGTATTCAGCTCTTTCAAAACACATAAACACATCCACACGGGTGCAAGGTGTGTTCATCAGGTACACCTAAGGCACATCCTCAGGCGGCCGAGCCCTCATGGTTAATCCCAAAAGGCATGACGCTGACAGCGAGAGCCAGCCGTTGGGGGGGTAGAGCATGGGCAGCCCGAAATCCCAACAGTCCGGGATGTACCTGCAAACACCCTTCATCGTTTGGGCCGAACGAGGGGAAAAGTTTCAGCTGGAAAGGATGGGGACTTCCAGTGCCTGGATGTTTTTTTGAATACTGTTTTTTTAGGCAGGGCTGAAAGTGTTGTCTCAAAATGGAATTTTTTGTCTTGTTTTGTTGCTGGTGAATAATTTAAAAGGATTTAAAAGCTTAAATTGCCCTAAGAAAAGACCATTCTGAAATGACCGTTGTCTTTTTCTTTCTCCCCAAAGTCACTGAAGACCTGAGTGAACCTTGATTGCATTTGGGAACTGGTTTGATGTTTTGGCTCAGCCTGACCTGGAAACCTGCTCCTGGTGCGTTTGTATCGACAGGCAGAAGGAAAACAAGGAGTTCAAGTGACTCGAGCAAGATGCCCTTGCAGGTAAGGGGCAGAGCTGGAAATATATCCCTTGTCTTCTATCCCCCCTCTCTGCCGAGCCCTTTCTGTCTTTAATCAAACGCTCACAAAGGTTGTTTCTGTGGCAAGGCGATAATCAGCCTCGCTGCTGATTGTGGTGAGTTTTCACCACCTGGCAGCACCAGGGGAGAGAGATGCTCTCAGCCGCTGTAAATCAGCACAGCATCGCTTTCCCTTCCAGAGAACCACGCTGATTTATGTTGGCCTCACAGAGGTCCCCGGCAGACATGTGCCGGTGGATTAAAATCAGGCTGTCGGGTGCCCCTGTCCTGCTGATGGATGTGACCACCCAGAGGCAGGGACGTTTCATTTAACGGCAGTTCAGGAGCCGTTGCACAAGGGGATGCAGCGGGCTCGCCGGGGCGGCGGTGCCTGGCAGAGAGAGGCAGTGCTCTGTGCGGTGGCAGCTCCGGGTGCCCGATTTTAATCTGCCGCCACGTGCCGGTGAGAACCCGAGTCATGTTTTACAGCCTTTAATCTCGCAAAACTCTCGTGGGCTGAAGAATGAGCACTTGATGCCAGGAGACCACCCCGGGGTGCTCTCCCCAGCGCAGGGGGGGTCGATGGGGGCGCTGGGCATTTTATTTGACAGAGCTGAACTGTCATCCCGGCAAGCAGAAGCCACGAGTGCATCAGGGAATGAGAAGACTGAAAAGAAACATTTAGCTAAGGTCAGCCACAGCTATTTACATGGGATATACGCGTGACACAGTAAACCTTATCCTGAAAGAAAACCTCCAGCCACTCCCCACATATTGACTGCACCAGACCCCATTTTGATACTGAATTGCTTTGAAATTGTTCTGTCAAAAGCTTCCTTGACATCAATATGCTCCAGCAAAGTGTTTCAATCTTGGTGAAACAGCATTTCCCATTGGAAAACTCTTTAGTTTAAATATTTCCTTGTCTCTGCTGATGCTTCCTGGGTTCATGCCCTGCTTCCAGCATTGTTCTCTTCTGTGACCAGCATGTGACAAGGCTTAAATAAGTAATGATTTGTAAAGTGCTTTGATATCCTCTGATAAAAGATGCCCCAGAACACTGTGCATTACAGTGCCATGATTTCTCTCCCCATTTCTTCAGAATGCATTAAATGTGTGGGCGCTCTGGTTATTTCCTCTAACAGTTGATATTTTACCCTGATGTATTTTTATCTTTGCTGTATTATATAACTAGGTTTTATGTTGGTGTCAATCTGAGAGCTCCAGCACTGGCAGTAAACCTAATCCAGTTTAACACAAGCCTAAGATGAGGACTGGATTCCTTGTGATAAAAAGTAGAGTTAACCCACATAAGTGACTAAACTTCTCAGAGAAGGCCCAGTACCACTGTCCTTACACAGGGAAAGTTAATTAAAATCCACACGAGCTAACTTTCACTCTCAGCTACGTCCTTGGCATATGCCAGGAGAATTTGTACCCCGTAGTTTTAGCCTCCTGAAAGCTTTGAACCTGGTGAAGCCACTGGAGAAGTTGCATGAGGAATAACTCTTCCTCTCCACCTGCATTAAAGCTGAGCAATCTTTTTGGTGAATACTAAATTCACCATGAAATAAGACATTTCCCGGGGAACTAAACTGTTCATGAATTAGGCAAATCACTTTGGCACAACAAACTGCAAAGAATGGAAAGCGTGAGGAGGTGGTGGGAAGCTCCCCAGCTGCGTGCACAGAGCTGGGGTGCACCTTGTCCCTGCGGTCAATAAGCAAAATGTGCTGTAAGCTCAGTGCCTGGCCTGGGTGCAAAGTCAACAGGAGAAGATCGACCCCTCCGAGGAGCGTTTGTCTCCTCTGAGGTTTGGTTCACCCTCTGGAGATAATACTTTCTCCTTAACTATGGAGGGAGAGCAGATAATTAGCTCCAACCAGGCATCTAACTCCCAGGCAGCAAAAAATGTGCCGAATCCTTCTGCGGTGGCTACAGCCGCTGATGCCGCTCCGTATTTTTTGAGCCAAAGTCTCTGAGCGCTTTATGCCAGCTCTGCTCTTTCCAGCAGATCAACATCCGCCGGGGTCAGATGGGCGCCGGGAGCTGGGCAGCCTCCTCTGCCCTGCGTGCTGGTGGCTGGTGCATGCGGCGGGGGCTTATCCCAAACACCACGATGCCAAAGCAGCCCGCTGTGCCCGGGCAGGCTGTGTCTGGGGACCGGTGTCTGCAGTCCTCTCCTTGCCCAGCTCCCCATTGCCCTCCCTGGGGCTGTGCTCAATCCCCCGGTACTTCAGCTGCCGTCTGCTGAAACATGGGGGAGCTCACATGGGGCTGTCCACAGGGAGGATGCGGCCATGGGGCTGTCCCCTGGGAGGATGTGGCATGCAGGAGCAGATGGGGCCCTGGAGATGTGGCCGTGTGGGCAGGAAGGGACCACTCCTGCGATGGTGCTCAGGCACCGATGAGACGGAGCTGGAAAGTATCCCCAGGGTATCTGCTCCCCCGGCTGCTGCCCGCTGGGTCAGGATTGCTCCCCAGTGTCCGAGGGCGCAGTTGGCTCCTGCGGTGCAGTCAGGGCCGTGCCGCGCCAGCCGAAGGAAGCCGGAGATGATGTGCTGGGTGTGCATGTTTGCAGAGGGGGAAAAAAAAGCGAGTCTGCAGGGGAGCAAACCACAAGCACGCACTGGGAACGAGCGCAGCTTCCAATTTCCCCGGACGGCATCGATGCTGATGCGGATTTTCCATCCCTCATCCCTCCCACCACGCTCAGCTCCCCAGCTCGGCTTCCTCCCCGGTCACGGGAGCCTTTCTTCCTTCTGAAGAAGGGGGGTATGTCTCTGTGACGGGGCGTACAAGGCACCTACTGCCTCCACCAGCGGCAGAGCAGGGAGGGAGGCTGCTTTTCTCCTGAGCTCCTGCCTCATTTACCATTTGCTGTCAGGGCAAAGCACGAGAGCTCCTTCAGCGTCAGGTTTTTGAAGACCGGCGCTGGCCACAGACAGCAGCCAGGCTGTGGGATTTCCTGTGCGGGACATTGTTCAGACCAAAAAGTGTGCAGAGCTCCAAAAAAAGAGTGCGATTTACTTCTTGGTACCCAAAAGTCTGCAGAGCTGGGCTAATTAACATAGGAAATTTGGTAAGAGATATCAGGTCTTATGCTTTAAGTTTTAAGCCAGCCTCTAATTACTAGGGATTAGGAGATTTCCTGAGCCATCCTCTGCAGCGCCTGGCAGTGAGCATCCCTGGAAGCGAGATGCCGCGCGGGTGGTGCGTGTGCGGAGCAGCGCTGGCAGTCCCATCTCCGCAACCTTCTCAAACGCAGCTCCGGTTTCCCCGCTGCACGCTCAGCTCCCAGCCCTGGCCCATCGGCTGCCGCTCATCGGGCACGCCAACGAGGCTGACAGGCCTTGATTGCAATTAGGTTGCTGCTACTCCATGCCCTGGGCTTGTTTTCCATCAGCACGGGCAGTTCAGCGTGCGCAGCCGTCAGCCTGATTTTATCGGTGATGCAGGGGAAAGCGGGCGGGCTCCGGAGATGTGGGAATAGCTCGAGAGCGTGACACAAAAGAGGTCGCAATAAGTAGAAAATTCAGGTCGTGCTGTTTGGGGTGGGGGGGAGCGCATGAGGATGGTGTTAGCAGCGGGGATGGTAATTAGTATGTTAATTTGGCATCGCCGGGGTGAGCCCACCTGCCGCCCCTCGGGGTTGCGGGGGGCTGGAAGGGGGCTGAGAGCAGCTGCGGCTTTGCCCTCTGCGTTTGTGCAGTTGCACGGAGCGCAGCGAGAAGCAGCACGGGCCAGACCGGGGATCTGGGAGGGAGAGATCAGATATCCCTCGCTCCGAGAGAGGAGGCTCTCGGTTCTGGCCTGCATGCAGCTCCAGGCTTCTTAAGGATGCCTAAAACCTTAGTTTCAGGTGGCAAAAACTTCAGGATAAAAGCCCCCCCCCCACGCTGTGGTTAACAGCAGCCGTTTGGCTCCTTTTAAATGAGCACTTCACGCCAGATTTTGTTTCCCATCTCCAGCCTGCTGCTGCATTCGTGCCGGTGCTGATCCCGGGCATCCTGGCGTCGTGCGCGGTGCTGCTGGAGCTGGTCCCATCTGCCGCCTCCGGAGAGCCCTGTGCACGGGTGACGCCAGGACTGCTGTGACCGATCCCCCGGGACCCAGCGGAGCCCGTACACTCGCTGCGATCAACAGCAGCTCCCGGCCAAATACCGGTACAGCCAGATACTTATTTCTGCAATATTTGATACTATGCATATTTATAATGCTTTTCTCCATAGATCCCAAAGCGTGTTAATCGACTCATTAACAAAGTGTTCATGACTGGTAATTTCATTCCTATCAATTAGAACGTTTACTGATGGACTGAAGTGGGGATCTGAGGTCTGGGTTGGTTACGGCTCAGCCTGACGGCAGTGGGGTGAGTTAAGGTGACTCTCTGCGCGGGGGAGCTCACGGGGAGCGGCTCAGCCTCTTCCGCAGAGCCCTGAGATGCTGCACAGCCGTGGGAGGACTAACAGGAGTTTTGTCATCCTGGAGGCAGGGTACGTCCCCCTTGCCAGCTACTCCCTTAATAAGGGCCACTGGTAACATTATGGCCAACAAACGTCAACGGGAGCGCATTTGTAGTTGCCGCTATTATTTTCTCCTTAATGAAATGTCAAAGGAAGGGAAAACAGCAGCAAATGTCAGCAATTGGTCTTTTATCACATCGACGGTTAGACATGGGCCTTCTCAGCAAAGATGCCAATTTATTAGGAGGCAAACCTCAGATGGATTTGACGGAGTGGAAGGAGCTCAGATTTCCATTAGTGATCACCTTTCCACCAGCCCCAGCTATGCTAATTTGCTAAAAATGCACTTTGCTATAAATATGAAGACAGTAAAGTGAATGAGTACAGCTGGGGGGGGCAGCACGGCTTTGCTGACTTGATTAAGCAAAGCAGGGAGCAAACGAACATCCACCCTTGCAGTAATGTGTAATGACTGTCACTGAACTTAACGTCTGGGGCTGCGTGTGTGTCGCAAAGGTTGCTCTAAAGAAATCAGGGATGGCTTGCTCAGCTGTGGCCCCACCAGCTGGGAAAACACATCAGCGTGACAAAAAAAATGCAGAGGTTTCACTGAAAAGCTGCATTTATTTCATTGTGATTCATGGGTGCAAACCCCGTGGCAGAGAAGGACAGCGGTGAGGATTTCTTTGTATTTCTTGGACAGAAGAGGTGATGCTGGGTGTTGGGAACAGTGAGAGGAGCGGCCCCGCTGCTGCAATCCTGGAGACGCAAACTTGTGTGTTTTGGTGACGCTGCAGAGCTGAAAATAACCTTGAGAGAGTACGTGCGGAAAGAGCCGCTGGCTCGTCAGGAGAGCCGACAATTAACAGGGAGATGGATGGGTGGTGATCGGCCGAGCGCGGCGGGGCGGCGGAGGTCAGCCACGCGGTGCTCGCAGCGAGCGAGAAAGCAAGGCGGTTTCCAAAAAATCACTGCGGTGCCACGCTCAGCGCTCAGATATAAATAAATAGATTTGACTTTGCTTGCCTGACCCGCAGGAGCCATCCGCCCGTGGGGCTCCTCTTGCGGGGAGGAAGGCCTGGGCTGCCCAGCACCGTAGCCGGTGGATGGGTGCAGGGCTGTGATTTTGAGCATCCTGATGTTCCACCTTCCTGGGGGGAGATGACACTAGTAGCTTTTTGCCATCACAAGGATATTTTAAACTCAAATTATGACTTTCAGGGAGTATGGCTTGGATGGCACAGCCACATTCAAGGCCTTGATTTGATGACTCCTCTCCCCCAGGCTGCTGTCATGATCCTTCGCTCTCCAACTTGAGTGGTGAGACTTGAAGAAATACGTTCTGCTACTCTCGCGATGCAACACCCACCCAAGACAGCGCAGTCAGCAAAGCGAGGGGCAAACATCGGCACCAGTGCTGGGATTTGGTGGGAAAACTCAGCCATGGCAGGCAGCGCTGCAGCTGGGTCTCGCACCCTTCGCAGTAACAACCAGAGGAACAGGAACGCACCTTGTGCGCCTTGAAAGGAGCTGGAAAGGTCAGTGCAGGAGCGGCTGTACCGGGGGACGACTGCAGCAGCAGGAACGCTGCGGATCTTTCCCCATCAGGATCATGGCCAGTAACTGCCCTGTGAAATTGCCGCGGAGGAAACGATGGGAAGGGAGCAGCAGAGCAGCACGCAAGTGCAGAAGCCGCTGCCCGAGCGAACCGGAGCGTGGTGTGATATATTTAGCCAGTGGTGGTGCAAAATACAGAAATAGGAAAATAAATCAGGGATGTGTCTGATACCTGCCGGGTGGCTTTCTCAGGCTAGTTTGTCAATGAATTAATTGCAAAGGTGTCTGCCTTAACTCATCAGATATTGGCAAGCGGGAAACCCTCCGGTGAAATGCAGGCTGCCGGGCGGGAGCTGAGCTTCATCGACGAGTTCGTGAAACATTTGAGCCTGTGCTTAAAACCCCGTTCTTCAGTTAGGTCTGAGCAAGTGCTTCAAGTAAGCGCAGATGCTTAAGTGCGTTTCTGCAGGGAGATGGACCTGTGTATATGCTTAACTTTGTTCCTGAGGCAGTGGCTTTTCAGGTTTTTTGGTATTTTGCGTGCTGCTGCCCTTAGAGAGCTGCTTCCATGTGGTTAGCCCTCGGGGGAAGTTTCTTCTTTCAAGTTTCGGTCACCGTCCCCAGCTCTCCCCCTGCGTGCTCGGATTCAAACCAGGCACTGCATGGAGCTGTACCGGTGGCACCGTCCTGTTTTCGGTTGGGCTTTTTGGAAAGGAAATTCTCCTCAACCTTTCCACCACCCGCTCTTGTCCTGTGGAGGGGAACCTGCTGCCACTGTCTCCTTCCCGGTTGGTTCAGCTTCGTGACTCCTGTGCCTTAGCTCCCGGCTACAAATGCGAGAGGGGAATGTTAAAATTTAACTAAAAAGGGATTTTCAATTACACAAATGTTTCTGTGAATAATAGGCTTTGTAAGGCATTATTCTACAAATCCTAAATATGGGGTTTAACCTCCTCATTATTATCCCTTTAATTTTGGAAAGCCTTTGAGGGCCTTAATCTTCCATACAATTATGTTCAGGCTGAGTTAAAAGCGCGCTGGCGGTGACACGGAGGGGCGGCCGCTGCTCAGGGTAACCTTTCTCAAATGCGATATTAAAATGTCACGTTTTCCCCTCCCAGGGTGGGGGCGATCAAACACCTTTTGGGGCAAAACCAACTTGTTTCGGTGTCACCTGCGTACGCCGAAGCGGGGAGACCTGGAGCCCCGGGAAAGGGATTCCCGCCCGGACTCTGTGCGGGACCCCCGTGGGAAAGGCGGGGACCCCGTGGGAACGGCGGGACCCCCGTGGGAAAAGTAGGGACCCCGTGGGAACGGCGGGACCCCCGCGGAGCTGGTGTTTGCCGGCGAGGGGGCGTGGCTTGGGGCGTGGTCTGGGGGGACGTCACGCCACCTGATTTGCATACGGGCCCCGCCCCCGGACGCGGTCAGCGCTGGCGCCGCAGGAAAGTTTGCGGCGGGGCCGGAGCGGGGCCGGGGCCGGGGCCGGAGCGGGGCGGGGGGCGGCGGGATGGACGCCCTGAAGTCGGCGGGTCGAGCCCTGCTGCGGAGCCCCAGCGTCCACAAACCCTCCTGGGCCGGCGGCCGACACAAGAGTGAGACCCGCCGCCCCGCTTCCCCCCCCTCCCCGCCTTGTCCTGCACACCCCCCCC